>APFE031190457.1:0-21354 GCA_000404065.3 Pinus taeda | reverse complement strand
ATATATCTAATTTAATTTTTATCTAAGCGAAACAAAATATGGTGCCATAACATCACCATTATCTAACCTACGTATAGAAAGAAATTAGAGAAGATATAGTGCACAAATTACTCACAAATCAATTCGTATATTTAATCACAAAACTCAAACACATGCCACAGAAATAGTGCTTATGAGTTCCAACTGTTTCCAAACCAACAAATTGCTTGTTGTGAAAATCTCTCAACAAAACTCAACAATCATCAAACTAATATTACACATTTACTATTGTAAGCATTATTCCAATTCCCCCCTTTAATGCTTACATTACATCATTACAAAGATTATTACAAGAAGCATAAATTACATATAGTCATATATGTCTGGCTGGTCTCCATTAACACTCACATCAACTCTAGAATCTTGCAAACATTGCTCTTTCTATGTTACCTCATCTTTGAGTTGTCACTTGCACTCCATTTAAAACATAAGCACCTCTGACCATATTTGATGAACTTTGTACAATTGATGCTTCTCGATCTCCTAAAGGACAATATCGATACTTGACCTTCTTATGGACAAACTCCCATATATCAAAATGCAATGAACTATAATTTTGATAGTCATACAGGTGAATTGCCTAGGTACTAAGTGTGTCCAGCAGTCACTTATGCAATTGATCTTTCTCACATTTAGGGATCTCATAAAGTAACCTGTAACTAATGCTCTTGAAACCCGTAACACAATAAGAGACGTCAACATATAACAAATTCACACAATCAAATTAGTGATACTTTCTCTTGGCACCAAAGAATGTCAATAACCACTAATTTAATTATATTTCATTGTTCAATAATTGGTTTTGCACCTTCAATTGACAAACCAAGAATATACATAACATAGAGTGCCTACAATAAAAACATATATTTATTCCTCTATATTAAAACTAATCAATATGCTCCCTCCGTTGTACATAAACATTTGAGTATTATAGTGAGCTCTCTCTGAGTTGTGACCTTAGCCCAGTTTTTAGGGATTAAAGCTATCAAGCTAAATTAGTTTTGTATGGCATTGAGGGATCAATCTTGTGTGGTGCTAGAGGGTGCATTTCATCTAGCGACCATGCTGAACACCATTTAAAAAATAAAATTTATCATATTTGGCATATGCTTATGGAATATCCCTCATTTTGTTATCTTCTTAGTCAGTTTCTAGATGGTGATATTTTGTAACTCATTCGTGTGGGGATTATTGTGACTCTTTGTCATGCCAAAAAACATGTAGGGAGCTTGTGTACTTGACGTATTTAAAAATAAATAAAATAAATAAAATTTATTAAATGCCTTGGCACATCTCTCCTGAATGTCCCTAGATCCATTGACTTAGGAAGGACTATTTATCAAAATAGTTATAGGAAGTATAAAAATGTCGTCATTCGAGATAGTGGGATGGAATTTCAATCTTGAGCATCTCCATCTGATGAATGAACCATAACAATATTTCACGAATTGATTAAAATACTTCGTCAATCTATCCCCTATTTGCAAAGGATTATCATCATCTTTGAACTACGATACAACAAGCCCATACAATTGTGGCATCTTGGTCAATCACGGTCACAATTATGGGCTTCAAAGCCAGGGCAAAACTCCATATGTAGTTGGGTCCCTACGTTGTATGTTCGTTCTTACCTTATTTAATGCAACCGAAACAGACTCCACACATTGATACACCTCCACACACACAACTGTGGATCTACATATGCCCACCTGCGCACAAACTCGAAGTGGAAGCTACATTCTAGCCACTCCTTCCAATCACACAGACGAAGACATAAAAAGTAATATTAAATTCAACAATAAAATAATAGAAGAACAATCACTCTCACACACTAATTAACTATAGAAAGGATCAATCTTCATATTTCTTCCATCTTCTTGGGCCCTCCCATGAAGGAGTCATGCCCATACAGGCTTTGATACCAAGAAATAAATTAGAGAAGACAGTGCAAAAAAATCACAAATCAATTCGTATATTAAATCACAAAACCCAAATACATGCCACATAAATAGTGCTTATAAGATCTAACAATTTTTAAACCAAAAAATTGCTTGTTGCGAAAATCTGTCAACAAAAATGAACAACCAACAAACTAATCTCACCCATATACTATTATAAAAACTCTTCTTAATTTAATTAAACATATACACCAAAATAATATAGACTTCAAATTTCCATTTCCATTTCTTTCTTCTGCATCAACTTAAAGATAGCTACCATCACTGCCATTCATTTTAATTGAGATACCTTGCTTCTTATGGAATAGATTTAGACATTGTTTACTTTTTCCAATTGGTATTATAAGTGTTGGAGACATGTAAGTCTCTACATGGCAACCCTCAAAAGGAGAGGTGGAAATCATATTTGGTTTCATAAACATTCACGCTAATGATATTTTAGAAAATAATCACCATCATGGAGGTTTATTATTTAAATTCTATTTTTAAAGATTAACGTAATTAGCATGGTGGAGGATTATTGAATATGAATATTAGGAAATATTTATTAACAAATTTTAAATTAAAATGTTAATTTTATAATCTAAAGTTTATAACTAAGAATTTTTTGATACAAATAAATATGAAAATTTCATTATATTAAAATTGTAAATAAATAGCTTAAAAAAAATATAAAAAAATATGAAAATTTCATTGATATTAAAATTGTGACTCAATAATCATCTTAATTAAATAAAAACTAACCCAAAAGAAAAGGTATAATAACATGGTAAATAACATTGTAAATGGGTAATCATATTAATTAACTAAACTTTTGGAATAATACTTTAAAGGAAAACACCCATTTTTCCTAAATTCATATTATATTTGTTTTCATAAATGATTTATGAAAATGGTTTAAATAGAAATTTCAAATAAAAGTATTGGCAAAGTTTATTGTGATAAAGTTGTAATAATATTTTCAATTATATATACTAGCATTTGTACAAAGAGGTGTAAAATAATTCCCATAGGATATGCAGAGCCTGAGTTCATCCCTATTTGAGCCAAAAAGAGAGCTTATTATGTATCAAAGGTTTTGACATCAGCAATTAGTAGTTGGGGGTCCAAGCCATGTACTTTATCTTTCGAATTTAGGTAGAGTGACCGCATTTCAAAAATGACAATATGCAAATTGTGATATGCGATGAAATCATCGAGAATGGGCTGCTAGTGTTAATGTGTCAGGATGGGTGATAATATATTAACAATTTTTTTTTTTGCAAAACCAAAGAAGCTGCAACCTTTTCTCTCTCCTCCCAAAGGGACGCATGGTACAAAAAGACTGGATCTGACAAGAGACATGTGCCAAACAATCACTGGATGCGTTAAGGGATGCATGGTAGTCAGTAATTGGTTGCAAGAAATGACACATGGATGCTGAAATCATCACGACATGCCAACATGGTTGGTACGTGGCAGGTGGATTTGGTAGTTTCAAGGCTCATAGTATGCCAAAAAAGGGTAACACGTGGCACTACTCACAAGGTGACAGGTGGCAGATATGTGGCAACGATGGTGTCACTTATGGGAGATCAACGATAAGAGGTTGAGGCGTATTTTGCATCGAAGTGAAACCTGCGATTGATAACCTCTTATTGAAGGGCTCCGATACTGGAGCTAGACTACGGTCATGTTAAGATGTACAGGACAAAGGGCTAAACGGAGAAGATGATCAACAATTGACAATCAGGAAATTGATAGGTTACACCTCCGATTGGAAATGGCTGATAGAGAGGGCTCCAAATTGGGTGCTAGCATCATGGTCACAAATAGTTCAAAGGAATCAAGGGCTATTGCCATATCACAATCATAGATTGACAAATGTAAGCGAAGGTTTCATTCCAAAAGATGTGATGAAATATAACATGCGCCGAAGGCCATGTGGATGCACGTTGTGTCAATTAATGGCGAATGTAGTGAATTTATGGTTTTCTATAATCTAAATGCTTTCATTAATACTAATGATTCACGAAGATTTCTCTCATAAAAGTATTGGATTTATGCATAATTCATCATTTTCTATAATTGTAGGCATTGGTCATTCTTGTTTTTTCTGCTTGCAGGCTAGTCTTGATAAACGTAAGTCACAAGAAATGTCTCCACTCGCTACACCTAGAAGGAAAATTGTCGTTCAACAATAGCTAGTTGCTCCTCCTCCTAAGGTCACAGAAGTGCCTGGGCTATTTTCCGACGTGACATGCACCCTTGATGCTGGGGTCGCTAACTAGGAGGCCATGTATAATCTTTTTGAATATGAAGGGCCAAAAGTCACACAAAGAATAGTTACAATAGAGGATAGGGTTCGTATTTCAGAAATTACATACAGTGACGTGGCTAATTCATTTCTCCATAGATGTGGTGAGCGACCAAGCATCTTTCTTTATATGGATATGATCATATGGGTGATTGATCATATGAACATCACAAATAGGAAATCCATGACCAAGAGACAGATGATCATCGACTCTTTCACTGCAAAATATTTTTCTGCAATGTACCACCTCCCATCAGCTCAGAAGAAATATGATAAAGAGTTCATTGAGAAGCTCATAATGAAAATGAACACAATTTCGAGGTCATTCGAGGATGGATTAGAGACCCAAAGAGGGATAAGTGGGAGGACAAGGGTACGTATGCTATAGCCTCTATTAATGCACCCTATTGTTTTTTTGCTATAATGATTTGTAGATTGCTTGGATATGCCAATACCCAGAAGTTTTTAGACCAATGGGTACCCTTGATTGAAGCTTCCTCTGATAGTTATGTAGTGGACTAGGGAACTATTATATCCAACAACCTAAGCAGCTAAATCCTAGAATATAGGAAGAAGCGTATTTTTTCTGAAACTAATGTTCTCCCATTCCACATGAGTGCCTACATTATGGATTGTATTTTTTTCACTTCAGATTTTCCATCCATGGGATGAGAATGGACTATTGAAGACCCTTTGCCTATTCACATTTACCATAATGTTCTTTGGGAGTCAAAATACTGACCCGATTTTTGCAAGATGAGCCATGGAGTCATCCTTCCATTTTACTAGTTTGTTTTCAATGATAAGTGCCCTAGAATCTCTGCTGAAGGCAACACTAAACTCTTATCAGTTAGAAGATGGTTTGGGGAGGAATCATTTACCTATGTTTGAGTTTTTGGCAGCCTTGCACAACCTCATTTGTTGCCCCTGTATGTCCCCAATAAGCTCCTAGCCTAGGAAATAGACTACCAAAGTAGGGGAAATGACCCGTCTAAGGTCATGAAAGAAAGAAGGAAGACAACATGGCATGTTTTTTTGTTTTGTTGTGGATTTTATTCTTTAGAGAATTTCAAACATGCTACTAAGGAGATGGAAGAAATCTAACTGATGAACTTTCCAACCATTCCAAATTGGCAGTATGATCCGAATGATATTGAAAACAATATTACAACACAAGAAAAGATCAAGTAGTTTACAAAAAAGCTTGATAAATTTCATGATTTCTTTCAATCGACCTCAAATTATGAAGAGGTTGAAAAAGAAGCATTAACACAGCTCATCGCTGAGGAATTAGTGCAATTTCATCAATACATGGTTAAAAGGATTTTCCATTTGCCCAGTGAAATTCCAAATCTAAATCACAATAACAGGGAAGAAGACACAAGAATAAGCACATCTTAGAGTCAAGATGGATTTGATGTAATTGAAACATCGACAGGTAGTGAATCAAAGGAAGAGAAGGTAACAACATAAGAAATTCTGGATGTGATTTGGGATCAGTTTCTTAAAGAGACTGACCTTAAAAAACAACAAACTTTGTCACAAACACAAATTTCTCAGATTCTTGTAATCACTGAGAAGACCTCATTCATCGTTGAAGCTTCTAAAGAAACTATGGACACTGATGATCTGGAAAATCATCCCAGTTTTTCCGACCTCTGAGGTCGTTCTCAATATTGAGGATGTTCCTCCTCTGGATGTATTTTATAGTTCCAAACAAAGAGCAGTAGTCAGTGGATAGAGAAAGAGGAGAAGGACTAAAGAAAGGTAGGCTTTGGTGCCTACAGATACCTCCTTTCAAGTACTATGGAAAGAAGCCAAAGTGACCCCTATTGAAGATCTTGGGTGACTATCAAAATATGCAGGAGCCTATGCTAGTGAAGCAATTGACAAAGCCACATAAGTGCAACAACTCCTAAGGGAGAAATATGATAGAATAAGGAACCTTGAATAAAATTTAGAAAATGAAAAACAAGGAATCATCTAACAATGGAAAGCTCAAGTTGCAAAATTACAAACCAATTTCGATGGGACGAAGATTCAATATGAATCTAAGATGAAGAACCGGGATGCCCATATATAGGAGCTAAAGTGTAGGATTGAGAACCCGAAGGCTAAGCTTGAGATGACATAATTCATGAAAGAAGCAGGGGAGCTGAATAACTTGCTTTCTCATCAACAGGTTCTATTTTGCCAAAAGCTAGCCATTATCGAAGAGATGTGCCAATCAATTGATGCACTTATGAACAACTATTTGATTTGAAGACATATAGAAAGGAAGTTGAAGAGAAAATCTCTGATTTCGTTGAATGGAAGAACAATTCTGAGGGCTGATTAGTAAATCTACCGAAAATAGAAGAATCTCAGAAAATGATTGTCTTCCAAGAATGGAAGATAAGGCTTAAAAATGTGGAGATGGACATCTATAGTGCCAGGGACATATCTAGCAACATGATTGAATCAATCAACAATAGCCTGTTGCAGGAAAATTTAATCTCAAAGTGCCCAGAAGATACGTTTCCCGATGTTAAAATACTGACAAAATCTTGGCAAGAATCATCAATGAAGAAGGCTGAGCGGATAAAAGCTCTATCAAAGATTGACTTCGAATGTCATTGGCATTTCCTAGTCAAACCACACAGGCAATGGCTGATTCTAAGGTGTTTTCTAAATACAACCAACCAGGTGCTTCTAGCACCCAGCGATGTGTTATTCACTATACAAATGCACATTAGGCCTGAACATCCACCTGAATTGAATTCGATGACAGATATATGTGAATTGTAGCATCAATTGGAATACCAATATTCGTCCAAGTCTTGATGAACTTGTTGTAACATGACTATAATATTAGTCTATATTTTTATTTTAAGTGTGGTTTTTTTGGACCATCGCAACATTTTATGGACTTTTCTATATTTGAGTTTTGATTTTAAACTTTAAATCCCCTTCACTATTATGAAGAAAAGGGGTTCTGAAATTTTGCGAGAAGTATTTTGGTTCCTACTACTGTTGTTGTAAACAAATCTTAATAGAAAGAAGAACCATACTCATTTCACTTATGGTCAGAGTGAATGTGTATTGGGTACTATTATCTTTACGTTGATGCTATGTTTTTGAGCTGAAGTACTGCTGTAATTGAATTTTTTTTTAATTCAAGTTTGTCATATATGTTATTCCATGCGATTAGGTCAGTATCACTATTGATGTGTTTTAATTGAAATCTGTTAATTATATAGGTGAACAACGATATCATATATGTGTAGTTGATGATTCAATGTTTTTGTTATATGTTAGCACTTGAAACAATGCGATCTTTGACTTGCGATAGAGAACTTCCTCCAATATCCATATCCTACAAATATTTTTGAAGGTGTCTGTTGTGATATGCGATAAAATCCGACCTCAGATTTGGTCCAATATTCGATATCTGGACTTGATATGGTGTATTAATGTTGATTAATAAGAATTTCATGCCTACCTGGATATCGAGACTTTTGAATGAAACCTCCAATATCAAATCATCGATCGTCGATTCACTTGCAGACGTGGTATAATTATAACATTAGATTTAATCTAAGATCACATACATTTATTAGAACTTTCGTTATGTGCCATAATATCAAATGGCCAACAATATGGATGTGATATTGATATTAAAACAAGTTTAATTGTAATTTGTCGTGCACCATATCAGAGCTTTATTATACTGCAAATTTGCAAACTGTGGCATGTTGCAATTATATACGATATCAAAACCTCAAATATTATGGACCTAATATAGTTATTACAATTATTTTTTTATGTTATTGCATCCATTGCACATCATAGGTACCCATATCGCAAATGTTTTGTGTTGTCTCATTATGAATTTTGCAATCAGTAAACCTCTGATTCCACTACTATTTCTGGATTGAAGGAATGCATTATGTTGATTGTGTTTGCATATGTGGTACATTACTATGGGGATGATTTATATATATGTGTGTGTGTGTGTGTGTAAAAGTTGAAGGAAAAGATGTGTGTAAGGACTGGTAAAGGTAAGCATAGAATTTTGTTGCTTTAGAGGCAAAAAAATCACATGCTATAACAAAACACATGATAGCAAAGATTAGGCAACATAACAAACCACATCATAACAAAGATTAGGCGACATAACAAACCACATACTATAACAAACCACATGATAACAAATATTAATAACTTATTAAGGAAGAGATAGAACCAATTACATGTCATGGTCAAGCCATGAGAGGTTGGATGAAACTTGAAAGATAGTGGGTTCTGAGACCCTTTTATTAATATGAATATTACATGTAAGACCCATTGGATAGTAGGTTCTTTATCCGCTTGCATGCCTTTTGTTTTCCAAGTTAGAAGTTGTTGTGTTGCCTGACAAGCATTGGATTAATGTGACATAAATTTTTCCCTTGGGATCAGATGAGCCAGCAACTTTACCTAAATGACCACCAACTTAGCCTTCTCAGCAGGCTGGATACCTATTATTAGCGTCTTAGGATGGTTGTTGAGGCACCCGAAGGTTTCGTCAAGTTCCATGGAGCTACTTGCAGGCTCAACATAGGGTCTGGCACTGTTGACGTGTAGCAAGCAAGGTAGGAACCTCTTAGCAGTCCACACCAAACCTGTGGTAGGTAAGCGACATAGGAGAGCCTATGCCACCTTGGGTAGGATTCCCTCCTAGTATAAAGGGAAGACTTGCCCACCAGGAACCTATTGGAGAATGTATCACCCAATCTCAGGAGGGATAACATCATAGATCATCCTACGAAACCAAAGGTATCATCATCAAACCATGAAGCACATTTGGGAATCTAAGAGATTCATAAGATAGACACATATTTGGCAAGACATGGTTGAGAGGGTTTTGATCCAGCTGCATAGAAAATGGGAGTTACTTTCCAAGTGATCCATTCAAAAGACGTACTTCAACCCACAAGTTACATGTGAGGAAAACCTATAGTCCATTGCAAATAAGAACTTTTGCATCCAACGGTTCATCTTCTTCATGAGCAATTGGTGAAACACAATTTGAAGAGGGTACATCCCTTGTTGATGAAAGATGGTACATAGTGTGACGATAGTGTCAAAGGTGTGCCAAAGGGAATTTTTGCGTGATGTTCCGACATACATGGGGATGCCCTTCATAGGAGGTAGTTTCCCAAGATCACCAACAAGTATGATAGACCAATTTCCGAAAGGCACATTTTGATATGAAGGAAATACCTCCCTTAAGCGATCATCTATGTGTGAAAGAATTTTAGGACCAATAAAGCTCATTTCATTAGTTAAAATGTATTTGATGTGAAAATGTTTTTCTTGGAGATGCAGAAGTGGTTGGACCTCAAGAGGATGCATTTAGACTAAAGGAATGCGAAGGGCAGAATGAATTGTAAGCACCTTTATGTTAAATGTTGCAACACCTATTGGAGCGAGTAGGAGCAATGTACTTGAATTGGGAATAGATTCAACATGAAATGTATCTTTTAGGAAATGAATTAAATGAGAATTCCTCATGCCAGTAGTACCTTGGATGCGCATTCAAAGTGGAGGAATGGATGAAGTGGTCCTAAAGTGGGTGAGGACAATGGTGAAAGCAATTTTTTGGGTGGGCAATAGTGAGGTGAGCGAGTGGGGAATTAGAGATAGGCTAGAATGGATTTGGGTGGATGAGCGACTAAAGTCTATGAAATGTATGGCTGTCTCTTGCAAAGGGAGAGGGATGGTAGTATGGGCCTAATTGTGGTTAGAGTCAAAGTTGCGATGTCCAAGCATGTCGATGTCATCAATTTCCATGTTGTTTCCATAGTGTAGCAAAGAAAATAATCACCATTCATCGAAGTCTACGGATTCAGGGGGATTTGAAATATCATTAGTGAAGGTGTTGTCAGAGCAAGGGGAAAGGGGGGTTTTAGGTGCTTGATGAACATATGGAACATATGCATATATATTTTGTTTCTAATGAGAAATGATTTCTTCATCAGTGGAGCCTATGTCTAATGGGAGTGTGAAGAAAGGGAAGTATAGAAGTAGTTCACTCCAGCAGAAAGAAGCGTAGGATGCATCAACAGGAGAAGGAATTGAGGAATAGGAAGTGAGGACATGAAAAATATTGCAAGGATTTATTTATTTCCATTGGTTATGTTTTTGGCCAGCAGAGAAGGACCAAGAATGTGCAACTTCAAGAAGAGTTCATTTTTCAAGCGAAGCAGGTCTATTCATGTATGCTACAATGAAGGGCAGTGTTGGGAAGGGGGGACCAAGACCATGAGAAACACGTTGAGAAACATTTTGAGTAACATTGAGAGAAACAAATGAGCTGATACAAAGTGAAAGGGGAAATTTTTGTAGCATGTGGCATGTTTCCTATGCGTTGATGTCCCTATCAACAATTGTTTCTGTTAAACTTTTTCGGACACGTTAACAACAGGTTTTTCAGGGTGGATAGCCTGGGAAACATGTGACAACATTTTTCGATAACTTTCTGATTTTTTTTCTAGTTTCAATGCATATTTCATGATGTAGTAGAGAAAAACATGTGGAGACAAAATCGGTTGCTAATCGATGTTTTCTCTCCATATGTACAACATGTTAGAGTTGTGTACATTTAACTTGTCATCATTATGAGCGGGGACATATTTATTTTGTCTACTTTCATCAATGATCAAAGAAGAGGTGGGATTCAAATCCCATGGAAATCCATAGCGGGGTGGAATTTTGTATGCTGTTGAATGCAATTAAGAAGATTCTCGTACTCTTGAAGGTGAGGGGATGCAAATATCAATGGTGATGGGAGGATGCATGGGTCATTCTCTCTAGAGATGTGTACATAAGGTCCATGTTGTTCAGGAGGGTGAGGATTCCAAGAAGAAATGTGTTCATCAAAAAAGGATCTGGTTCTATCCATTGCAACTTGTTCATCCCCATCGAGATTGTCCATATTAGGTGTGTTTTCGAGCCAAAGGAAACCATGTATGTGTGAAAATCCCCTATGTTGCCACTCATACCTAGAAAGATGAAAAATGAAATTTTGTGAGACGACTGTACATCCAGGCAAAGAAAGAAAGAGGAGAAGGATGGTAAGGGAAAAAGGTTGCACCAGAAGTCCTTTGCACGTAAACCTTTTTTCAAGACCTCTTTGAGCGAGATTGTGAATTGATAATGAATGTATTGCGTTGCAAGATTTGGATTATTGATTATATTCTTGAATTTCCATCTAGGCAGTTTGGATGAATCTTGGGGGGGGGGGTGATTCTAGGCATGACCATGTGCATGCCATGCCATTTGGTGTCAGCTACACTTAGGGTGAAGAATAAAGTAGGGCTACCTATTTGTATGATCATATTAGTGAGTTCACCTCTACGTTTGTTCTAGAACGAGAGTGTCCCTCTAAGGCTTGATCTGAAGCACATAATCTGGTGAGGAAGCATGGAATCATGCATGGCATGGAGGTGTGCATGAAGGATTGCAACAGTAATTGGAAATCCCTATTCAAGGTTTCTCTTCACAAAAAAACAACAATTTCTTGACTACGATTCCGCAACATAAGATTGTACAAGTAATACTATAACCTTGGATGCTTGGAAAAATGATTATCATAGTAGCATATGAGGTGAACGCCATATTCTTGCATTTCAACTTTTCTAAGATGTTGTTGACCAATAATGGCATCCCCTATGGGGAAGAGCATGGATAATTCCATAGAAAAGAGGCCTTCTGTGGTATATTTATCGATAGCGGAGGGGGAAACAAAGGGGCAAGAAAGTGAAGTAGTGTAATTAGGATGGGGATATTGCAAGTAGTTGTGTATTTCTTCAAGCTTAGTATGGGAATTAGGGAGTTTTGATACAAAAGACTATGGCTGGAGATTTGTTGGAGTGGGGTGTGCAGGAATGTTATCATCTAAAGTAGGGAAGTCAAGTCATGGTTCAGGAGAGGAGGGGGATATGCAATGGACGAGAGAAGACATATCGGTAGGATGAGTTGGCAAGGAAAATATTGCAGCTTGGTCGAGCTGAACATCCTTTTATTAGGGATCATGGGCTAGTTTGTACTGTAAAGATCAAAGAACATGTGTGCCACTAATAATGAAATAATATGTTTTTTGGTCAGATCCATGTCCAGTAACAATGATGATGTCCAATTCAAAAACCAAGCATGGTAAAATATTGGCAATGGCAGTGATGTCTTGCAGGAAACAAATAATATGGCCAATGTATTTCTACTGTCCACATCATGCATGGGTGACTTGTAAGACTGGGTTGGTTGACTTGCAAGATTGGGTTGACATGTGATATGAGCATTTCTTCTATTTGTGTTAGAGTAGAAAGGACAAACAGTTGGTCACCAGGGTCCATGTTGTTCGCAAGGGAGATTCAATGGTGGGTGGATTTTGTAGTTTTACAACGGGAGCAATAGAGGTTGCCATGTAAGAATTTTATTTCCATATTCAGGTATGATTCTTTGCATATGGTGTAGATATGCAAGGGAGAGAGCTCATCTATCCTTCCACGAAATCAATGGTGTGCATGGTTGACCAAAATATGGGGATGGGAGGGTCAAGGAGGATGAGTTGATGGTTGGGTGTGCGATGTATCTAGGCAAGAAGTGGTAGTGAATGGAGGAAGTTGTACAAATAATATGGGAACCTTGGATGCTAGAAAAAACATTTATCATAGTAGCGTATGACGTGAATAACATATTCTTGCATTTCAACTTTTCCAAGACATGGTTGACCAATCATGGCATCCACTGTGGGAATGAGCGTGGGGAACACCATAGAAAAGAGGCCTTATGTGGTATATTTATTGATAGCGGAGGGGAAAATAGAGGGCTAGGAAAGTGAAGTAGTGGAATTAGGATGGAGATACTACAGGTAGTTGTGTATTTCTTCAAGCTCAGTATGGGAATTATGGAGTGATGACACACAAGAGGATGGTTGGAGGTTTGTTGGAGTGGGGTGTGCAGGAATGTTATCATCTAAAGTAGGGAAGTAAAGTCATGGTTCAGGAGAGGAGGGGGGTATGCAGCAGACGAGAGAAGACATATCAGTAGGATGAGTCGGCAAGGCAGATATTGTAGCTTGGTCCAACTGAACATCCTTGTAGTAGGGATCATGGGCTAGTTTATACTCTAAAGATGCAAGAATAGGCATGCCACTAACAATGAAATAATATGTTTTGTGGTCAGAGCCATGTCTAGTAACAACAAAAGTGTCTAATTCAGAAACCAAGCGTGGTAAAATGTTGGTGATTGTAGTGATGTCTTGCAAGAAACAAATAATATGGCCAATGTATTTCTACTATCCAACTTGTGCATGGGTGACTTGCAAGATTGGGCTGGGTAACTTGCAATATTGGGCTAACATGTGATATAAGCATTTCTTCTATTTTTGTTATAGCAATAAAGACAAACAATTGGTCGCCAAGGTCCATGTTGTTTGCAAGGGAGATTCAATGGTGGGTGGATTTTGTAGTTTCACTGCAGGAGCAATAGAGGTTGCCATGTAAGAATTTTATTTTCATATTCGGGTATGATTCTGTGCATATGGTGTAGATATGCAAAGGAGAGAGCTCATCTATCCTTTCACAAAATCAATGGTGTGCATGGTTAAGGGGAGGGTTGACCAAAATATGGGGATGGGAGGGTCAAGGAGGATGAGTTGATGGTGGGGTGTGTGATGTATATGGGCAGGAAGTGGTAATGAATGGAGGAAGTTGAAGGTAGGTATAATCAGAGGGTGAATGTTGAAGGAGATGGGTTTGCAAGTGAAGTTTCAAGAAGTTGGGGAAGATAAACATTAGACAGGGGTATAGCTAGAAAGGTTTGTGTGCTTAAATTAGCGTTATATTTGATCCATATTTATTTGTTGGAGGCATCTTTATTATGTTTATAAGCGAGTCTATTCCAAGCATTCCTTGAGGGGTTTGCAGAAGATGTTGGCATGTCCATCCTGATACAAACATGGGGACACAAGTTCAAGTGAATATAAGAGATGAGAAAGAGTTGTCTTAAGCGTAAAAATAGAGTACATAACCCCCAAAAACAAGAACATCATTAGTGGGTATATTTTTGAAATAGTTCCTTCTAGCTTATAAAGTAGACATGTCTTTTGAAAAAGTAGCTAAAGTTTAGTGGGCGGAGAAACCTTTTTATAATAGAGTTTATGTTTCTTTGATATTGTGTACTAATACTGCGCAATTCAAATTTTGTTGTTGGAAATTTGTCAAAGCTATCTTTGGAGCGTAGAATGAGATTAGAATCAATCTTATTTGGGTGAAGTATTTTTGTGGTGGTTGATAAATATGCATCATTCATTTACCAAGTAGATTTGAGGCAAGCAAACGACAACCCTTTGTAAGAAGAGAGTGTTTTTATTTAGGTGCACAAAGAACAATATAAAAGGAGGTAAATATTCTATTTTTTTAAGAAGGAATAAGGAAAAAAAGATATATTATACTATATGTAAAAGTAAAATATGGAAAATTATGCAAAGGTGGAAGCTGCAACATGTATCATAGGTGTATATACATAAAGAAGAGAAGTACAATGATCAAGTGAACAAAAAGAAGGGAGTCGACAAGGGACGAATTAACAATGAATGAAAAAGCATATAGAATTTATTGTTTACACTTCAGGGTGGCATTGGGAAACGAAATCAACATTCAAAGACACCAAACAACTGAAGTAGTAGACATTTTTTGGATTTCTTGTAGGAGAACGGAACATTCAGAGCTATAGGTGATCACCTCTAAATTTATTAGCACAAAATTCAAACGATCCACACCATTGAAGATATCTATTTTCACAAGTAGTGTGAAGAGGAAAGGAAAACATGAAACCCTTGTACAAAGCTCATAGATAACATAAGGAGCACTGGAGAGAATGAACAAGTCTTTTTCTTGGACACCCATTAATTTAGTTGCAACATTATCAAATGCGATGACATTTTCCGGTAAGCCTATGTGCTCACGCATTTAAAATTTCAACACATATCGATAGTCACACTCCAGGAAGGCCTTACCACATTTTGTGTAGTGCCACATTCCATTTGAGTGGTTGCCAAATTCTTTCATGCATTGCATGCCATCAGATGAGAGAGAGAGTGCAAGGAAGTAATATTTCATGTCACTTGAGGTGATGGTTCCACGAAAAAAGAACCATGTTGGTTTTTCAGTGAGATGTGAGTCTATGAGGTGAACAAGTGTACGTTGTGGGTGGACCCTTTTGGAAGGCCCCAAGAATTTTCTACTTAACGATGGTGAAGAGGCCAAGAGGCCTCTTTGATGATACCATGATTGGAGTTGTTCAATCTATGGGATGACAGGATCTAGCATGAGCCTGGTGGTCGAGATAGTCCCAACAATCCTTCCATTAAATTCGGCTATGCGACCCCTTTTTATTGCAAGCATGATCGAAGCACTAGAAGAGGCAAGTTCAACAAGTTCCTTTCCCAAGGGTTGCAATTATCCCCCCATAAGGTGATGTCGATGCTATAGCCAAACATATCTTCCAAGCTAAGTGTTTTCCTAGGTGTTTCAGAGCCATCTCTTCGACGAATGGTGGAAGTTGGAGAAGTGGACTTGACAATCCCAATGATGTTGACAATTTAGCCGAGGTTTGCAGATTTGATTTCATTTATAGATTTAAAATGGAAACAGTGGAAAGGGATTGTTATAACATCATCCAAGGAAGGTTCAACAGTAGAAGCTGCAGAGAGGGAGACCTCCCATTTGCTATCCAGATTTTTGTAATTTATGTTTGTTGGTTTCACAGTGCCACTTCAAACCATGTAAATATTCCCAATTTGGACAAGGTCATGCAAGGAATTTGCCAGATCACAAAAGGTAGAGAGATGGATTGTATCATTGGAAAAATCAACAACGTCAAATCCAAAGACCTTTCCAGAGCCTTGAGCATTGTTGTAGGAGCGAACAGATGTTTTTCCAAGTACCCTACCCTGGATCAACCATTGTTTATGATAGGGTCTTAATGCCATGAATGGAATGGAAGCAGGTAGAGTGGAGGACAATTGAGTTGATGATGATGCATAATATTGTGTTGAAGCAACAATAGATGAAGCAGGGACGTGTGAATTTGAAGAGCTAGGTTGGTATGTCAACATTTGTACAATTTGAAGAAGGTCTGGGTCCCCAATCAAAGTTGCATGACGTTCAAGAACTTTCCGTTCAATAATTTGCAGAGTCCTGAAAAGAAGGAAAGAAATAGAAAAGAAATGCGACATTAGTCGGAGTGACAATGGCAAAGAGAGGGAAGGAACAAAAAAACACCAAGAATATGGTGAAGAGTGAACATATGCATACTTTTGAAAAAAGGTGTAGCTGACTTCTTTGACAATGATAATCGAGCCCAACAAGAGGGCACCAAAGACGACATGCCCATTATAAGCAAACAAAAGAAAGGTTATGTGTTGAGAGGTACAGTCAGAGAGGGAAATGCGGTAGCATTGACATAATGTATTTTTGGAAGCAAGAAGGTCAAGTTTAACGATTTGGAGTGATGGTTGGATCACTCTAGAGCCAATGAGAAATAAAGTGATGGCATTCGCTATCAAGGAAACTTCCTTGATGACAAGGAAATAAGATTTCCTGAAAGGTGAAAGCCCGTAAAATGTTGTCAACATTAGAAGAGAAGCGGAAATAAAGCCTTGAGCATGATCATTCATAGGATTGCCATACTTGGAGCCAAATGAAAGAAGAAAGCTTTGCAATTTAGATTTTTTCCAATAGTCAAAGGTAAGGGAAAACGAAACTTGAAATTTTTAAGCATAGAAACTTGGCTCTCTATATATGGTGTTTCAGAAACTCTACAAGTGAGTGCATTGTACACCATGATAAGAGACATAGTATTCTAATCTATATACACAGTATGAAAACATTGATACTTTCCATTTGAGTGCAAAATACGATATGGTTAGCAGGTTATTGATTCTCACCTGTTTGTTATTGAAATTCTAGGTCAGTTATCTAGTTGAAGGCAGCAACATGATGTGTATTAGCAACAACAAGAGACCAACAATAGCACAACAACAGCAACAAAAAATTCAACTCAAAAAATCAACAAAATAGTGCGACGTGAAGAGGCCAAATAGAGAACACACCCATCTACCAGCTAAATAGAGGGAGCAATAAATTAGAATCAGACCACGTGGCAAAGATCTCGGGGTTACCAGTGACAGACACAATGACAAAGATGCTCGTCTGAGAGAGAGTAAAGTGATAATAAATGCACATAGGTGGGCAATTAATTAGATTATTGAATAGAATGGCCGTCGATGCCAAGATGTGCAGATAAGTTTCAAACCTTAATCAAAGGAAAACATGACATATTGATTAAATATACATGAAAGTTTTGGGATTTTTAAAATTTGACATGAGAAGAATCCTTTTTGAAATTTTGTAAGCCGAAAGTCTGATCCAACATATCAATGTGGTTCATTTGAATAAACACATATAATAAAGTGTTAAGGACATAAAACATATCAAATTTGTGCGAGCAAGAATAAAGTGAAAATAAACGCACATGGTCGGTCCATTAATAAGATTAATGAATAGTGTAGCCATCAAGACCAAGATGCGTGTAGAGGTTTTAAGTTGCAATCGTTAAAAATATGTGGCATATTGATTAAATATCTATTGAATTTTTTTGGGCATTGAAACCTTGACACGAGAAGAAATATTCTGGAAATCTCTAGGAAAAAATGTTGATCGATCATAGTAATTTTCCTCTATAAAAGGGTGTAAAACATGCGATCTTCATACGAGGGAGAATAAAATGATAGGAAATGCACATAGTGAGCTAACCAACGATAATTAATGAATAAAATAGACAACAAGAATAAGATACATGCATAGACAATGGATCTTATTGAAGGTCGTATTCCAAAAGCTATGATAAGGGGTGGATGTGATTTCACATTTACGTTTGGTATGATAAAAAAAGCAGGGTTGCATATTAGTGGTTAGAGGTCGATAGGACAGTTCAGACATTCATTATTTAAATATTTGTTTATTATTATAGAGGACCAATTCTGCATGTATCATAAATTTCGAAAAGAATTTCCCTGATGTTATTAGTGTGATATAACTATATTATAAAGAGGTTCCTCCAACCAATAGACCAACAAGAAGGTCCCACAAGTCCTAGGTTTCACTACCTTATCTGATTCAGATATCTAGTGATTCTTGTCGGCCTCCAAATGCCTTGTTATTTCAAGTTCTGACTTGTGACTTCAAAGATTGCTATACATTCTGATATTTAGACCCTCCAGAGGTATGAAAAAGAATTCAAGGGAACATTGCATCCACTCTCAGGTGGAACTTTTCGAGAATGCGCCACATCTTAAAAGTGCAGATATTGAGAGTTGCGATATGCGACGAAACTGCCGGTAATGGGCCGGTAGCGTTGAAGTATCGGGATGGATGATAAAAACTTAAGAAAGGATTTGTGTGCAAAAACCAAAGAAGATCGAGCCTTATCTCTCTCATCCCAAAGGGATGTGTGGTAGCAAAAGGACTGGATTCCATAAGAGACACGCGACCATCAGTGATTGGATGTGTTAAGGGACACGTTGTAGCCAGTAAATTGGTTGCAAAAAGTGACATGAAGAGGTTGACGTCTTCACGACATGCCAAGAAGGTTGACACATGGTAGACAAATTCAACATTTTCAAGGCTTACAACAATAAAAAAAAGGTGGCACGTGGGATTATTCAAAAGGTGACACATGGTAGATATGTGGCAGTGATGGTGGCACATATGGGAGATGAACGATCAGAGGTTGAGCCGTATTGTGCATCGAAGTGAAGCCTCTAATTGATAACCTCTGATTGAAGGGCTTCAATATGGGGGCTAGACTACGGTCATGTGAAAAGCCATATGACCAAGGTCAAAACGTAGACGGTGATCGCCGATTGGTGAATTGGCATGTCATGCACAAAGGTTACACCTCTGATTGGAAATCACCAATAGAGAGGGCTCCGATTTGGGGGATAGCACCACTGTCACAAAGAGTTCAAAGGAATCAAGGGTGACTCATGGCGTTATTCAAAAGGTGACATGTGGAAGATACGTGGCAGAGATGGATGCGTTTTTCTGCAAAAGCCAAGTAAGCTCGAGTCTTTTATCTCTCCTCCCAAAGGGACGCGTGGCAACAAAAAGACTAGATCTGACAAGAGATATGTGGCTAAAAATGACTTGATGCGTTAAGGGACGCGTTGCAGCCAACAATTCATTGCGACAAGTGACACAGGGAGGCTGACATCATCCAAACGTGCAAAAAAAATTGACACATGGTAGGCGGATTCGATAATTTCAAGGCTCACAATAGGCCAAAAAAGGGTAGCACGTGGCATTATTCAAAAGGTGACATGTTACAGATACAAACAGTGATGGCGTCACGTATGGGAGATCAACAATCAGAGGTTGATTTGTATTGTGCATCAAAGTGAAACATCTCGTTGAAGGGCTCTGATACAGGGGCTGGAATGCGGTCACGTGAAGAGCCACAGGGCCAAGGCCCAAACGTAAAAGGTGATTGACGATCGACAATCGATGAATTGACATGTCGTGCACAAAGGCTACAACTCCAATTTGAAATCACCGATAGAGAGGGCTCCGATTTGGGGGCTAGCACCACAGTCACAAAGAGTTCAAAGGAAGAAAGGGCGGAATGTGGCAATATTCAAAAGGTGACATGTGGGAGATACGTGGTAGATATGGAGTCACATATGGGAGATCAATGGTTGCAGGTTGAGGTGTATTGTGCGTTGAAGCGAAACATCCAATTGATAACCTTCGATTAATGGGCTATGATATAGGGGCTAGACTACGGTCACATGAAGAGCAACATGATCAAGGCCCAAACGCAGAAGGTGATCGACGATCAGGAATTGGTAAATCAACATGTTATGAACCAAGGTTACACATTTGATTGGAAATCACTAATAGAGAGGACTCTACTTTGGGGCTTCACTCATTTCCTCTCCCTGTAGATCACGCCACGTCACTCATCAAACATCACAAGTTTTGTGACTGCAATCAAATGCTACATTGTGAAATTGTCGATTGTGATTCCGTGATATTGTAAAGGCCCAGGTGTGCGTGATGTGGTCCCATATGTTACACATTGGAATAATTTGTAGTGCAGTATTATAAAGAATTGACCCCCTATCCTAAGCTAAAGGGCTTAGTCCCGAAAGGCCCTGCTCGCTCGCTCTATGATGTAATGTCCTTTCCACAGTCATGATGTCACACTCCACCATGTGGTTGGCATGTGGTTATTAAGAGTCAAAGAACCTCAGGCGAAACAAATCACAGATCAGAGGCCCATGGCCAATCACACCATTGCAATGGTATATTCCTTGAAGGCCGACAGATCTACTATAGTGTCGTGAGGAGGAACCTTACCATAAAAAGCCTATTGACCTAATTAGAATATATATATTTTGATTGATCGTAATATAGGTATTAATGAGCATTGTAAAAAAATGGATGTTGGTTCATACTTAAAGAAATAGACTTTTACTTTTAGTATATAAGTTTAAGTATCTCGATTTTCATTTTTTTTAATAAATTAAAAATAATTTTAGATGTTATTTCAATATCAGAGTAGGACAAAACGGTGTAAATAATATTCAGAATGGGGTGAGGATGTTGCGAAGGAAAAAAAAAAGAATGCCTATAATCTATATCATATAAACGACCCTCCCTTTTCATATGTGATAAATACAAAACTAAAATAAATCTAATGAACTTTTCTATGTCATACAACAATATCCACCTATCATAATTTAAAATTAACATATAATAATTTAAAAATAAATAATATTTAAAACGAAATTGTCACCCACCATCACTTATCAACATATTCTAGGTCATATCAACAATATCTACCTATCATATGATATAATAATTTAAAATTAAATAATATTTAAAACCAAATTAGTTAACATATAATAATTTAAAATTAAATAATATTTAAGATAAAATTATGTCACCTACCTGTGGAGCGATAAAAAGGGTC
>APFE031190454.1:0-12520 GCA_000404065.3 Pinus taeda | reverse complement strand
TGGAAGCGAGACTCCATTTACTCAGGAAATTGACAGGTGATGGTCGATAATCACCTGAGACTATTGAACTGAAGGAATTGACCAGGTTATAATTATGAGTGGATTCATCATAGACATGATAGGTAGAAACAAAAACAAAGGTGGAGGTAGTAGTGTAACCGTGTCAAGATTAAGTTCCAGATGATACAGAGGCAAAGGTTGCACCTCGCCTAGTGTACCTTCCATATCGAAACCCTAAAGCAAGGAGGGTAGCATGGCTAACAATAATAGAGGTGGACACAGGAGAAGCTAGGGTTGAGGCACCGTGGTCGCATTTGACCGAGTGGTTGACCTTAAATTAGAGGCAAAGGGAGGAAAGAGAGCACTGGTTAATCGAAATCCTCCATTTCTTGGTGACTTGTTGCAAGCAGTGCCAAGGTATCAATTTTGTGAATCAGAATCCTCCATTTCTGAATTGATGACTTGTTGCAAGGTAAGCCGAAACCATCAAACCAATTCCTGCTATATTTGGTTGTATTTCTTTCTTTGGTATAATATTTTTTTCTTACAATTCTCGAAGGCAGTGAACAACACCTTACTCGGATAGGTAGGGAATCCCATTCCATTTATGTTATTGTAGTTATGGAATTATGCGGTAGGCGTTTTTGTAAGGTCTCCGGCTGTGTAAATGTGGACAGGCACCCCAGGCAGCTCAACTCACTAGGCTGTGTTCATTTTAAGGTAAGTAAACGAAACTTGCAGCGAAGGCAGAGCCAACGAAGGTAAAGCCCATAGCTTATGTTAGTATCAATATATCAGTCTCATTAGAGAGTGAATGGCTTGCATCATTAGAGCAGTCCCTCCATAAGACTTTATATATATTTACTAATCAATAATGTACGTGCCAAAGATAATAATAAAAAAATTGGAGAAGAGTGCAGATTTGATGGTCTTTCTTTTGTTGCTAGAAATGACTTTCACAATGGAGTACTGGATGCCTCCTTGCTTAATTAATCTGGGTCTGCAACTTTTGATGTGTATTGATGACTTCGGTCTCCAAATGGATATCATCAGAAGCTTAACCTTTTCTTACTCTATTCTAAGGCTGAAAATATTCTACAGGAATCTATGAACCTTTAAAAAACCATTCTCAAAATATTTCTTTCTCAAGAATACACAAAAATCTGTCCCAACTAGTAGGATGAATCCTTCTTGGGGAATCGAAATGCATAACAATTTTCCGAAGGCTAGGACCCTCAAATCTAATAAGCTGAGGTGCATGCTTTAGCCTTTAGCAAATCCTAGTTCCAGACTAAAATGATTTCTGCCAATGGCTACATTAAAATGTAAGAAAATAATCCATAATAGTGCAAAGGCAAATTATCACAACGAATGAGAGCATATTTAATTCTTATTTTCAGTTCTCTCACAGGTTCAAATCCTCAACGGTAGCTAATTCAATTTGACTGATAATCCTTTCATGATCCTTCCTATTTTCCAACTCATGTATATTCCAAGTGAAGAGTCTTAAGATAATCAGTCCTTGAAGAGACTAGACCTCGATTTATGATCCACACCATATCTAAGGTAAGACTCATAGAAGTCTCAGTCTTAGAGAATGCTCCTCCACCCTGGAACAAGGATTCTTAACTCAGAATACAAAGGAAATGCATCCTTACTTCTGCTTCCTATTTAATTAGAAATCCTGCACTCAGTGCTCACAATCCACATCCAAATCCCATTCAAAATATACATTATGTATTGAGTTAAGAAAATCCACCATAGTAGCAAAAACTAGGTACTAGACATTAACATTGATTATTTTAACTTTACGAGATTAAAGATAGTTTATAGAACATATTGCTTTTTCATTTGGTTGATGTATTCAATTTTTTTTCTTTAAATAAATTATCCCAAGAGCTAGATGCTAGAATATCTTATAACTTTTAGTGTTGTCTTTGAAGACCTCACATTCTAAAATGAAGTGCTTTTTTCTGAAAGAACAAAAAATACAAACTCTTTCCTCCCACACTTTTTTTTGCCTGTTTCACCACGGAGTTGATGAAAATTAGTCCTTAACTCAGCAATAAGAATTTTGGCTCTCCAAGAAATATTGGCCTCTATGTAGGGTTTTTGTTGATGATTATGAGTGAGATTAAATGCTTCAATATAGTATTTTTTCTTTCCCTCTATCTCGTTATCCCAAATAGACTTGTGAAACTTATTCATAACAAAAGCTTTTATCTCTTTACTATTGATAGGACATGTATTTAATTAAAAAAATTATAACAATAAAATTAAATATAAATCTTTACTAACTTTATTAGAAAAATCCACAATTTAAAATAATAAAGTATATAATAAATATGTAAAAAAAAATTATTTAAATATTTTTATATGATAGAAAACCTTACCCGTGTAAATCCATTTTAACCGGATTTTTAAACCAACAAAAATAATTTTAATTAAAAAAATTGATTTAATATAATTCCTTTATGATTTGGAAAGTCCTTTTTACACAATAAATTACATATATAACAGTAATCATTTTCCTCATATGTAACGAGAAATTATTGTCGTTAAACCAAGGTAAAAGTTTAATATCTGAAACAAAAATACCCGCCTGTATCCTTACGAATTGTAAACCCATCCTTTACCAGCAACTGAAACCCACGAATTGTAAACCCATCCTTTGCCTGCAAATGAAACCATGAAAAAGCAGACGCGCGGATGCGTTTCTGACCTTTGAAACGGAGCGGCTATAAATAATTATCAGGCACCCAACATCGAGCAAGTTCAGCTTTTTTTTCCACGCCGAAAAAAGCAATAATTGTATTTATATCAGAAATATAAACAAAACATTATACCAGTACAGTTACAGTTGTTTCTCAAATATATGAGACTATACATAGGAGATGAATCAACACCAAAATTAACACCAGAATGAACTCCAGCCAAAACTGGAAAGCACAGCTGTTCCTCATATATGAGACTAAACATAGGAGCGTAGAAATTAACACCAAAATGAGCTCCAGCCAAAATTGGAATGCATCAGAACAGAGCATGCCAAGAGAACCACAAACTAACAGCCATTTAAAGGCCTAGTCTAAAATAGTCTCGCTGATCATGGAGAAGAATAAAATTAACCACTAAGAAGCAAAACAGATCATAACAATCTGCTCCCCGCAACAAGAAAGACAAATCAAGCTTGGAGAACCTGCGTTTATTGGAAATAGCAACATTAGAGGATGACAAACTTCAGCATCCAGAGAGAAGCATCTGAAACTAATAGAAAACAAAACCAGAAATTGATGAAAGCGCCAGAACCAAAGCAACAGCAAGGTTAGAAATCAGGAGGAAAGAAGTTGTGAATGGAGAAAATATTGCCCTCATAGGAACCCTGCATGAACCATAAATCTGGAGCAGCCTGAAGACCTCCTTTTGATAAATCATCTGCAAGCAAGATCCCTTTTGATGTGAGGAATGGAAACTCCCTTGGATCTGTTCCAAAAATATTTGATCCTGTCTATCCATCCAGTGAGCTGCGGCTTCCTAATGATATTCTTACCAAGAACACCATCAACCATGACCTTAGAGTCACCGAAAATGGAAACATCTTGGAAATCGATAAAGAGACAGAAATGAAAAAGGCTAGCAAAGGCCATCGCTTCCGCCTTGCTGTTTGATCCTCTCCCCCCATTCCAGTAAATAAGATAATGGCAATTTTCATTTACCAAAATGATGACCCCACAGCCACATTGACCACCCTGTTCAGCACCGTCGAAAAAGGCCCTCGGCATAGGAAACAGGGCCTGTTGTACCTCATTTCCTTTCTGTTCCGGATCCTTGAATAGGCATTGGGGAATCGACTCATAAATGGAAAAGATAATGGAGATGATTTTCAAAAAAGGGGAGACCTTACTATTAAATATAAACCTATTGCGCCACTTCCATATACACCATACAGTAATGATGAAGATTGATCTCCATGATTTTTTTCAAGACTGCTAAAAATGTATCTGAAATAGAGGAATGAGACATGCTGGATGCAATGGGCATCCTCCAGAGTCCTATCAAAGTTCTTGATTGCATCGAGCAAGTTCAGCTTATCATAATCTTTTTCTGCATTCGATGTTGGCTTGGCTGGGCCGCTTGTTGTTATCCGTTTCAAAACAAAAAATCTTTTAATTCTGCAATACATTGAGTTTCTGCAATTGGCCATGCATGTGTTTCTTTTTCGATTCTAATTTTGGTTATTGTGTCTGGTTGATGTTTTCTTTTTCGTATTCTTTTGTTTGCTTTGATGTTTTCTTTTTCGTATTCTTTTGTTTGCTTTGTCTGATCAGCCTATCTATATTTTCCTTTAATTTTAAATTTTGAGAAGCAGAGTAGACGATAGGCAGACAGAAATGAAACCCCTGATTTCGAATTTATAGAGGTATGCTTTTGTTTGGTTTAATGTGAATGCATGGACAGATATTTAGAAAGATTTTAAACTAGTAGATATTTTCAAAATGGATGCTGCCTGCTAGATGATGGCCTTCCTTGGATTGGTTCAGGTTTTCCTGTTTCTCGACAATTTGATCCCTAAAATGTAATTTTCTGATGGTTGGTCTGGTTTCGAGTTTTGTAATGCTCTGCTTTGCCGTATAAAAACAGTTAATAATAAAATAACATCAATATCAATGAGACTTGAACTCGGGTGGGAAAATTATAATCAAACTCAGCTGCCTTCAATTTATAATGTAACCCAATTCTGCTAATAGCGTGGTAAACAATGATGTGAGATGATGGCCTTTCTTTCGGGTTCCTCTGTTTCTCAACAATTTAATCCTTAACTTGCGTTTTCAACCCTCTGATGGTTGGCTTGGTTCTGGGTTTTGTAGTGCTCTCTTCTCTCTGAATAGGGCTTGAGTTTATGACCTCAGTCTCTCTTCCAATCAGCCTCGCAGGTACAACCCTTGCGTCTCACTCCTCCGATTTCTTTCTTTCTTGCTTTGCAAAATTAATCCGACTTGTCAAGTAACCCAGCTCTGCCAATAGCCTGGTACACAATGGTCTGACCTGGATCGATTTGGGAGACAAACAGTTTTTATTATTTTTATCTCAGGGAAATTGCAGGGTTTTAACGAACATGCAGAAAGAGCATTGGCATTTCAATAAGAGAGAGGGAGAGTCATTCCAGGTATCGGCTTCGTCAATTGTTTAAATTTCTTTGGTGGGTCGCTAGGGTTTGGTTGAACTGTTCCTAAACGTTTAAATGAAATCTGATCTGTCTTCAGGGGTAGCCGCTGGACCAAATGAGGTGAGAAGATTATGTTCTTTTTTCCATTGCTTCACAATTTTTAAAAAGTTTTTCCAGTTTTGGTTGGATGGTGTGTTTGAAATTTGGAGTATCTTTTAAAACAGTTTTTTGCTTGGCTAAGAGTTCATTTTTTTTTATCTAAGGGAACCGGTTAACAACTCAAAACTCAGAGGTATTTAGCAGGAGTGAAACCCTGCCTCTTTATGGACCAGCGTTGAATTGGTTTGATGGTAGCCCCTGAATGGCTTGGTTTTCTTTGAATAATGGTGATGAGTCAGGGATTTCCTTGCATTTGTGGATAGCAGCGAGAGATGACTGTCCTCACTGCTGGTTTGACAACTAAATTATGATAGATTTTTTCACCTGGAATTTTTTTTTTACCTTAACTGAAAACTTTGCCTTGAGAAATGTGGAATTCATTACATCATTGATTTTTTTATTTTTTTGTGTGTTTCACTAGTTAGCAGGTGAGTAACAAGGAGAAACCAATGATGAATCATAAAAATCTTTTATTTCATGAAAATGGAATTGGCAGCAAGTGTGTGATGCCATTAATTGTTTTCATTCTATTCGGTATAGCCTAACCTAACCCAATCTAACTTCCATACAAATAAAGTCACATTCCATTATTTATTATTTTAACAAAATTAACATGACTATGTTGAACTCTTCCATCCTTGCCTACTCACATTTTAGAACGAGAGTATAGTGAAGTACAAATAAACGTAGCGCTGCTCTAGCGCTTGGCAACTCAGATTTTAGCATAGGGCTGCTAAAGTCAGAGTACGGTGCAGGTTCGCTTAATTGTTTTACGTGTAAGTAGTATTAATGGAGCCAAATATCGTACCGTCCGTTAGGCTGTAATCTAATTAGTTGGAGGAACTGTCTGGAAAGTTATGGAAATTCTGGTTATATTTAGAGAAAATCTGGCAAAGATTTTTGTAAATCCAAGTTATAGTTGTTAAACTTCAAAATTTTAAGTGTCCTAGATGTTTTTGATGGTGTTGAATCCATTTCCACCATCAAAAACACCATTCAAACACGGCTTTTACAAGATTTTTTGAATTTTTTTTACCTGGATTTTGGCCACTTTTCGCCATCTGTGCAATTCTTCCGCCTCCGTAAACAACTCCTTTTGTTAGAATTAGTATTGTTTTAATATCTTTTGAATAAGATGTTAAATTTAGTTTTATTTTGTGGTAGTATATTTTAGATGTTTTAGAGGTTTTTATGGACATATTTTATGAGTAAAATGGTTTATAATTTGGTAAAATTGATTGAAACATTAGTTTTATACGTTAATTTTGTATAATTTGAATATTAAAAAGTTTTTTGGTGTTGTGAATTTATTTATATATGTAGAAACAAATTTTAAATAGCAAAAAAATATTATTTTATTGAAAATATTTAGCAACAAAAAATTTCAAAACATATAATAGTTAGGCAATCCATTGATATTTTTCTTACTATTAATTTTTTTTTTAAATAATTTATAATGAAATATATTATTTATTTAATCTTGCTTAATTAAATTATTTAGTTAAAAAAAAATATATATGAAAATAAACTTCTTTTATTTTAAAATTTAACATTGCTAAATTGATAAAAAAATAAATTATTATTTATTAAATAATGATTAATATATTATATTAATTGGGAAACTGTTTTCTACATTAAAATTTGCAAAATGATACTTAATATATTGTTATTTGATATATTCAACTTTATAATTTGTAAAATGTAAAGTGGCTAATACATTATAATTTGACCATTAATAGTAAAATTTGTAATTTGCAAAGAGTAAATTATTCATGTTGAAGTTGGATTAATTTAAATTTAAATTGTAAATTTAAGTTAATTACCATAAAAAGAGTAAATTATTCATGTTGAAGTTGGATTATTTTAATTTAAATTTGTAAATTTAAGTTAATTACCATAAATATTATATGATTTTTAAGTTTATTTAACTTAATATAATTTTTTTAAAAAGATATTTTTCATTATTAATTTATCAAAATTTGCAATAATTTTTCATATAATATGGGTAACCAATTAATATGGTATTTTAAGTTTACTTAAGTTTTTTTATATAATTTTAACCAATTAATATGTGTGTCTTTTTCACTATTGAAAGTATCATTTCATTTCTGTATTCAAGTTTGGTGATCTATAATGAATTCAAAGTCTTTCAATAGAAATGGATGAGAGAATTTTTTGGCCAACGCGTTTCGAACTAATAAGTGTGTTTTTTTTTTTTTCTTTACAAAATTAATCTGATATAACCCAACTATCCTGAACAATACTATGGAAAACTATGACAATTTTTATTATTTTTATCTTAAGGTAATTGCAGGGTTTTAACGCACATGGAGAAAGACCATGGTATTTCAATTAAGAGAGATAGCTAGCCATTCCAGGTAAAGCTCGTTTCCTATTCGTCAATTGTGTTAAATTTCTTTGGTGCCTCGGTAGGGTTTGGCTCAACTATATTTTAAATGAAATGAAATGTTCAGGGGTCATTGTTTTCCAGAACGTGCCGCTGTGGAAGGAAAAAAGGTAAAAGGTAAAATAGTTAATGGTAGAATTTGTAAAGGGTAAGATAGTTAATATAAATTTTAAGTTGGGATTAATTTAAATTTAAATATGTAAATTTAGGTTGGTTACGATAAATATTATATGCTAATCACATTATGTTATTAAGACTATTTATTACATAGTTAATGTAAGTTGTGATTAATTTAAATTTAAATTTGTAAATTTAGGTTGATTATGATAAATATTATATGTTAATCACATTATGTTATTAAGTTTATTTATTATATAGTTAATGTAAGTTATGGTTTATTTTTTTATTTTTTTATGGATGTTTTTATTGTGAGGATCAATTTTTATTATTTAATTTATTAGAAGTTTGAAATGAATTAAAATTTATTTATATAATTTTTGGTAACTTAATTATGAAAAAATCAATCTATAATCAACATTAAAAGTTGCAAAGACAAAGCTTCTAATAAATAAAGTTTGATATAGCTTTTAAGTTATGGTTCTCTTGGAGTCCAGCGAGTTTAGACTTATGAATTTGGGTTGACATATTTATCACAATATGTCATTAAGGGTTACATATTGAACAATTGATAGATTTTATGGCTAGTATGGCTAGTAATGCTAACCTTTTAAGCTAATGCTCTCTCTGAAGGGGTTGTTGTAAAGTGGTAAAGTTGTGACCATTAACATAGATATTACCTTATGCTCTCAAATGCCAATTGTGTCCCACCTCTTGATAGGTGGTGGATATTCGAAAAATATAGATAATTTGAAGCATCGTTAGTCATTACCTTACTAACACTAACTTAACAAGTCAAATTGTAATTTATCGGTTCATCATTGTAGTTTAATGATGATATAATAAAACTAACCTCCTTATTAAGAATTTACATTTTAATGAATAGTTGTAACTATTCTTAAATGTTACATAGTCTAAAATTGTAGTTGCTCAAATGCCATGAACTTGATTTTTCCAAGGAAAATCAGTCCCCTTTCTTCCTCATAATATTGGATGGAGGGTAGCTTAGTAAGTGACGACAATAACAATGGGTAAGTTCCATGGTAAATTTTAGGGGCGAATTTTAGCCCAAGGGCGAAATTTAAGGGGTTTTACATTTTATGGGGGTGAAATTTTTATAAAACACCTATTTTATATAGTTAGTCCAAATTTTTTTTTTTTTTTTAAAAAGGTTTTTTTTTTCATTTTAGCCCAAAAAAAGGGGTCGACTAAACCATGCAAAGACTGATTTGGCCTGATTCGCCTAGTTTTGGAGGTTACATTTGCTTACAAGGTTAAATTTGTTTGCAATCGATCATTTTCTGGTTTTTCTGGTTTGGCAGGTGGTTTGGCAGGTTGGATTTGGTCCCAATCGCCCTGATTTCTTGTTTTTCAAATGGAGGGCAAGGGTGATTTGGTGAACAGCTCCCTGATTTCTTGGTTTTCAAATCGATGGCAAGGGTGAAAGGCTGTATAAATTTGATAGTTTCGGATTCCTTAGTTTGTGAATCCTCCATTTTTTATTTATGTGACTCGTTGCAAGTAGCGCCAAGGTATACATTTTGTAACCATGGTCCAGGCAGGCACCAACCTTACCACCTGTGGGCTTCGTTCACTGGAAGCGAGACTCCATTTACTCAGGAAATTGACAGGTGATGGTCGATAATCACCTGAGACTATTGAACTGAAGGAATTGACCAGGTTATAATTATGAGTGGATTCATCATAGACATGATAGGTAGAAACAAAAACAAAGGTGGAGGTAGTAGTGTAACCGTGTCAAGATTAAGTTCCAGATGATACAGAGGCAAAGGTTGCACCTCGCCTAGTGTACCTTCCATATCGAAACCCTAAAGCAAGGAGGGTAGCATGGCTAACAATAATAGAGGTGGACACAGGAGAAGCTAGGGTTGAGGCACCGTGGTCGCATTTGACCGAGTGGTTGACCTTAAATTAGAGGCAAAGGGAGGAAAGAGAGCACTGGTTAATCGAAATCCTCCATTTCTTGGTGACTTGTTGCAAGCAGTGCCAAGGTATCAATTTTGTGAATCAGAATCCTCCATTTCTGAATTGATGACTTGTTGCAAGGTAAGCCGAAACCATCAAACCAATTCCTGCTATATTTGGTTGTATTTCTTTCTTTGGTATAATATTTTTTTCTTACAATTCTCGAAGGCAGTGAACAACACCTTACTCGGATAGGTAGGGAATCCCATTCCATTTATGTTATTGTAGTTATGGAATTATGCGGTAGGCGTTTTTGTAAGGTCTCCGGCTGTGTAAATGTGGACAGGGACCCCAGGCAGCTCAACTCACTAGGCTGTGTTCATTTTAAGGTAAGTAAACGAAACTTGCAGCGAAGGCAGAGCCAACGAAGGTAAAGCCCATAGCTTATGTTAGTATCAATATATCAGTCTCATTAGAGAGTGAATGGCTTGCATCATTAGAGCAGTCCCTCCATAAGACTTTATATATATTTACTAATCAATAATGTACGTGCCAAAGATAATAATAAAAAAATTGGAGAAGAGTGCAGATTTGATGGTCTTTCTTTTGTTGCTAGAAATGACTTTCACAATGGAGTACTGGATGCCTCCTTGCTTAATTAATCTGGGTCTGCAACTTTTGATGTGTATTGATGACTTCGGTCTCCAAATGGATATCATCAGAAGCTTAACCTTTTCTTACTCTATTCTAAGGCTGAAAATATTCTACAGGAATCTATGAACCTTTAAAAAACCATTCTCAAAATATTTCTTTCTCAAGAATACACAAAAATCTGTCCCAACTAGTAGGATGAATCCTTCTTGGGGAATCGAAATGCATAACAATTTTCCGAAGGCTAGGACCCTCAAATCTAATAAGCTGAGGTGCATGCTTTAGCCTTTAGCAAATCCTAGTTCCAGACTAAAATGATTTCTGCCAATGGCTACATTAAAATGTAAGAAAATAATCCATAATAGTGCAAAGGCAAATTATCACAACGAATGAGAGCATATTTAATTCTTATTTTCAGTTCTCTCACAGGTTCAAATCCTCAACGGTAGCTAATTCAATTTGACTGATAATCCTTTCATGATCCTTCCTATTTTCCAACTCATGTATATTCCAAGTGAAGAGTCTTAAGATAATCAGTCCTTGAAGAGACTAGACCTCGATTTATGATCCACACCATATCTAAGGTAAGACTCATAGAAGTCTCAGTCTTAGAGAATGCTCCTCCACCCTGGAACAAGGATTCTTAACTCAGAATACAAAGGAAATGCATCCTTACTTCTGCTTCCTATTTAATTAGAAATCCTGCACTCAGTGCTCACAATCCACATGCAAATCCCATTCAAAATATACATTATGTATTGAGTTAAGAAAATCCACCATAGTAGCAAAAACTAGGTACTAGACATTAACATTGATTATTTCGAGATTAGGGAAAATGGATAGAAAATGATGCAAGTATCCTTGTTGTAATCTAGGGAACTATATAAATGTGTTACCAACATATCCATAAACCAAGAAAATTATGTATAAAGATATATACCCAACACACATAGAACATAGAATAGAAGAGAAAAGGTAGTAGTGGTAGCTCGACAAAAGCACCTGTATATTAGTCCACAACAATCATTGCACTCTTCATAATCTGGATACATATATATTTATAATAGACTATGATAGTTACAAAGGATTAACTATATAAAATAACTTAGTCAACTGACCCAACAAGGAAGTCATCTCGACTTACATATTGCTTCAACTACAAAGTATAGTTGACTACCTTGACTTGTCAGATCTAGTTGACTAGGACTACTAACCCCTCCAACATCTTCCCCGCCCTTCCTTCTTTGTTTTGAAGAAGGGGAGATTAAGAAATATAAGAAAAAATAGAATTCTCTACATCTTTTAATCCATGGATATATGTAGGTTTTTACTATTTTCCCTACTTTGTTTCTACTGTAGAATGTTGAATGATGGTACTTATTTCTAGGGAAATTAGTTACTATACCATATTTTGAAACCAACCTATTTATTGGCAATTCTATGACTTAATTTTTTTCTCTTAAAAATAAAATGAAACTAATATACAAGAGTTGAGGAATTAGACTACAACGAAGTGGTTTTCCTCTTAGCCCATGGTTACTAGTGCCTCAAGGGTGTTTTACTAGTAAACCTACTAAGGGTCATGGATTATTTCTTTTAAGTTCGGCTACATAGGTGACAGGCACAAAAAATTTATCTTTTGAGTGTCCTCATCTAGATTGCTCCCAAAGGAAATATGTCTTCGATGACATATGGGCCTAACCATGCAATTTCTATTCTCCCTAGCTTCCCTTTGATTCGATTTTCAGATAGTAGACCTTTTTCCTTGAGTAGAAGAAATAGGTTGTACAAACACCCATATTGAGCTATTAGAATGTCATATGTACTTCATAGATTGATGAAACCCGGTTTGGTTAATAGAGTAAACCAATGAAACCTGGTTGGGGTTTTGTATTAAAAAAATATTGAACCATTGATCTATGTGTAATGAACTCTACTCACAACATAAACATCTCTAGATGCTCTACCATTATTAGTAATTTCACAAGGACATAATACCTCACAATAAATTTTCACTTGAAATTATGGAGATGCAATTGGTGGTATTGTGGCAGTCGCTACAAACACAAAGTTTTTTTTTTTATTTAGATAATTAT
>APFE031190446.1:108473-118689 GCA_000404065.3 Pinus taeda | reverse complement strand
TTGTGTTGCTATGGTTTTGGCCCGTGGTATTGTGAAGGGCCTAAGGCTATATAAGGAGAAGATCATTAGGCAAAGAGGCAAGCATTGTGTGTCTGACGAAGTGAGAGGATCTGGTATTGCTGGTTATCTGTTCAGGACGTTTGGCAAGGGTCGGATCTGACAGCGAAGGCATAAGAATCTATTTCTAGATCTGCACGCGAGTTGCCTTTGGTGAAAGCGCGTATACACGCGGGTTTGAAACGGTGAAGTAGCGTATGCATAATAAGATTTGTTTGATATCTCAGGTTGTTGCTGATTCTGGTGGTTGTTATAGAGTTCTGGTCTCTGGTTTGGGTTCTGTGTTCTTAAAGACAGGGTTTCAGTGATTCAGTATTGGGTTGTTTAATGAATTATGATGCAAGTTTAAGTTGATGATTGTATTGCAGTAATGGTTGTTTTGTACTCTTGGATCCAGTCTGAAAATTGATGAAACGTGGTCCCTGAAGATTGTAGGGTCAGCACCTACGTACTAGTAAATGGATCAGCTAGTACAAGAGCTGAGGGGGTTGTAGCTCCCTTCCAGAAGTAGTTGGAAAACGAGAGAGGGTTGTAGCCCTCTGCAGGTTGTAGCCTGCATACTGATAAAGGACTGCACTAGTATATTGTAAAAGAAGTTTCTCATTAAAGAAGAAAGAAACGAATTGCAGCAGATGGTTTTCACCCACATTGGGTTTCCACCTTATATCATGGTGTTCATGTGTGTGGCTCATGTGTGATGATTTATTCTGCTTACTGTTAAAAAGGTTAATAATGTTCTAATGCATTTACTGAAGATAAGCTAACTGAATCATAAGATTACTGCATGTACACTGGTTGCTTTTAACACAGTCGCGTATATACGCGGATATCCTTAACTAAAGTAGCGTATATGAATCTGAGTATGAAATTGAAAAGTTTTATCTGATCTGATAATACTGATTCCCCCCCCCCCCCTCTCAGTATTATTTCCAACAATATGCTTAATATATTATGTCATTTTTTTCCTCAATATATATCCCCCAAAATGAACGCACATGGTATGGTATTGCTCCCCCAGTGATGTCCCCATGGTCTCCCAAAATGATATAGATATGCCTCAAGCAAGAATGTGAATTTGCCCTTAAAATAGGCCACAGAATGGCCAAATGAAAGCCTCGAATCATGGCCCTCAATGAAATGGAGAGTATTTATTCTTAAGGGTGGAGGACTGATCCATATCTGTATCGATGGCCACCCACTTATGCCATTGGATCAAAGTACATTTCTCCATCTTGGCAAAATTTCTATAGTTTTTCAGGTCTTGTACTTCTGGGGTTGCTTTCAGATCCTAAACAATGTTTTTCTTGATGTTGTAGTGGCCCATGTGATTTTCATAGGCATAGCCTGTCCCTAATCTAAATTTGTATGTCTTGGCTAGATCTTTCGAACGGGCTATCGAGCATGCAAAATGTAGATTGTATGCAAAAGTTACTATCCCCAGAAGTTGATGTGCCAACTAACCCCATCAAGGCTATAATCCTTTTGGCATTTCATCTCCTACGGTTAGTTTTATGGACGTTTAGGGTTTCCTTATTGCTACTTTATGTTAAGAATATCATTTTAACCTTATTGTAATTCATCCTAATGAATGTGCATAATTCTTATATCTCTTCTCATAGATAAGCTACCACCATTCAAGAAAGTTTGTTTCATTCCACATTATTTACATTTTCAACAAATTCCATTGATAAATAGAAGTTAAGTTTTACTGTATCCTTGTGTTTTTGTTATAAACCTATATTTCAATTTATTCTCTTCATAAGTCTAGATTTGAAATCAACCTCCATCTGTAACCATAACGACTGCCTATCACATTTTGTTCTCCATGCTTATTCTAATTAAACATAATTTCCAATCATTATTTGTGATTGTGACTAGAATGTCCTTCAACCAGAAAAAGAAGGATTCCTCGCAAGATTGCCCAAACCTTTTGAGATGTAAGGGGTTCCTTCGTAGAGTTGAAATCCACTACCGAAGCTTGATGGACAGACTTGCATGACCCCAATTCCAAGGAATGACTAACATCATTTGTGCATCATCCTTGGATCTGAAGAGGAAATCCAGCCAACTGCGAGTTAAAAGATAAGCCTCTAGAGAATAATCTAATCATGGGGACTAGTGTTGCTAGACCAAAACTCTTAAAATTTTCTCAGGAATTTCTTTCCTCCAAAACTTCCCTATTAGTATCTTACCCATAAAAGAATAAATAACGTTCAAGATGATTCCATTACCAACAACCAACATAGCAGGTTGTTTTCTCTTCCTTATACATTGTCTACGTGACCATAAAGGCTCTAGATGAGGGGAAGGATGTGCAATGTGATTAGATATGGGAGTGGGGTAAAGGGCTTGCACTTCAAACATAGAAGGTAAAGAGGGAAAATTGGAGGGTATAAACAAAACAAATGGAGCCGAACCAAGGTTTGGAGCCATGGGAGCCTACAAGGAAGAGTTGGGACCAGGTAAAGAGGCAATCATTTATGCTTCCTCTGGAAACAAAGAACAGTGAAAGGAGCCAACATGAAAGACGCCTTGAGTACGAGAAGGAAAGACATAATGAGGAAGGTCGTAGCTCGATTAAGGATGAAATAGGGGGGAATGGGGGGTGCTTCTAGAATAATCTAGAGGCTCCTCCCCCATCATGCTCGATGAAAATCAATAAGTACAATGCGAGGGATCAGAGAGCTAACATGAACTAGATATCAGACGTTCTGATGAGAGGAAAGGATGCTTCAATGAAGTATGAACCTCGTTGCAACTAAGAAGCCTACTGGGGGATGTCAGTAGAGAAGTCCATTCCACAACAAAACCTAAGGGAAGTTATAATGTGTGAAAGCTAAAGAGCCATCCAAACAATCATATTTTTTTCATTCTCTTAGACACTCTCTCTATATATAGATATATAGATATTTACATTGATTTTTTTTTTTTGCTATTAATAATTTCAAAAATGTTACTTGTCAAATCCATAAGAAGCATTGAAGGAATCAAAAATCTCCCTCATGTAATGAATTAGAAAGCACATGTCAATAGAATAAGAACTCTCTCTCTCTCTCTCTCTCTCTCTCTCCTTGTTATTACTATTTTATAAATGTGGCATATTAAATGAATAAATTCAACATCTTTCTAAAATGTAAAGTAAAATAATAATAATAATAATAATTTACTTATTCTCTATATGAAAGTTTATATATATAATTATATATATATATATATATATATATAATTAATATATATATATAATATATAAATATATAATTTCACATCCTTCATATCATATTGAAATGTTTAATATACATTTAAATGAAACTTGTCAAATTCATATTGGTTAGTGAACGAATTACACATCACTCTTGTACTAAAAAGTAGAAAGAAATTCTAACTGAAGTTATAAACTTTTTATTTTCAATTACTCTATCGTTATATAAAGTTGATGTGAAATTAAGGTGAAAACTGATGTTTGACTTTTTTTTCATTATTAGTATTTATAATTTGTCATTATAAATACTATTAGGCATATAGACGTGTTTATTTTGGAATATTTTATAAATTTTAATTTAATTATCTATATTATTAGGTAGATGGTAGAGACCGTATAATATTTAGAATAGTCCATCACACATCAAAAGTTGAAATTTATCTTAAAAATAGCTATGCTCTTTCTACAATTTTAATTAAATTGATTAACTAAAAGAAATATCATATGAATATGTATCATATGAACGTGTGTATGGATTTTTGTTAGCATGGTATTGGCCCATTATATTATAACAAAACATATTACATGTTTTTTTGGAACATATATGTCTAACTTATATATTAACTATTTTTATAATTATTATTAATAATAAAAATTATTTTGTAAGTTTGGTAGGACTACATCTTCATCATGTTCAAGATATCACCCCGGTCCGGGTGGGGAATTGAATCAGTGACTTCACATCAAGGAGTGCCTTAACAGAGACTTCACATCAAGGAATTCCTTAAAAGAGTACTTGATCATCGTCTATCCAAAACCCCGTGGACACAATTATTAATAATAATTTAAAATAAAATTATTAATTTAGTTAATTTTTATGATTTTTTTAAAACTTAGTACTTGAGATATATTTATATGAAGCTATTGTCATTTAACAAGTCTCTAATTTTATTATAAATATAAATATTTGTAGACAGTTCTATAGAAATTATTCTCACATAAAAAATGAATATTTTCACATTTAAAATTTTTAAAAGTTAAATAATATATACATATATATTTTATTTTTTATTATTTTTATTCTTAAATAATAATTAATAAATGATGTAAATTATCTCAACCAATTTTCAATTTCATTTAATGGAAAAACCAATAAATAAAAACAATATCCTTGTATGGGATAGGTGCAAACAAACAAGCAAGTTGAAATAAATGTATGTCCAAAATCATGTAAAGTAGAATAGACTCTAAATTTTGAATTATTTTTTTTTCTCAGTACATTAAAGTTATCTTTGTCTGTCCCTAGTTTGATTCTTATGATTAGTCATCATCCCGATTCCAGGCCAACTTCGGTTGAGCCCTGAATAAAGAGGCATCAGTTCGAAACTCGAGCACACTGCAGTGGCCCATAAGCCAGTCATTGAGATTTCAAAATGTGGATGTTCCGGATAATCCACATTCTTGTAAGCAATTATTCAAAAATTCCACAACTTTGTGGGGTCTATGAAAATCTTCATGTGCTCCTCCTCCTCATGTTGCGACCAAACACTGCTAACAAGTTCCAAGGCCAAAATCTCCTCAATCAATGTCATTCTCTCCAAATTCAAGCTCATGCTCATGCACTCTTCATAATTGCATTCGATACTTCAAACATACATTCCCACAAATCCAAATCCCCTTTCTCTAATATTTGATGACTTTGGCTCGACAACTCTGTTTTTGAAACCAGATCCAGGCTTGATGGCGATGCGACCTCCTCCATCGCCTTATTATTAAAATTCTATAGAGAGGGCAAACTCGAAGGGAGTTGATCGGATGCATATTTGGTAGCGATGATTTGAATTTGTCTGCAGGAAAGAGTAGGTGCAAGTAATAGATTCAGAGGAGAGTAAAGGAGAATAGAAAGAACACAGGACAAAAGATAAGAGATTTAAAGACATAGAAAACACAAAATTTTATTAATCATGGAAGGCCTTGCCTTGGCTTGGATTGCTCAGACAGAGGAAAATACAAATTTATATATGAGGAAGAAGGATCTAGAGTTTTTTGCATGTGATTCAGATGGCTGCACAGTGAAAATCTAGAAATCAATGGGCAGTGTGGTAGGTTCGGCATGGGTGTGGCAATGACATTCTCCCACTTAAAGCCAAATGAGGAATCTTGGATCAAGTCACACCGAGTCCTACCATGCCTCTACATAACTCATGTTTATTTCTTGGTAGATTCTTGGTGAGCATATCGGCAGCGTTCTTATCTGTAGGATCTTTTCCAAGGATAATTGTCCTTCCTCCAACACATGCTGGATCTAATGGTAACTTAAGTAAATGTGCTTGGTTTTTGAGTGAAATGTTTGGTTTTTTTCCAAGTGAATGGCACTCTGACTATCAAAATATAACACATACTTGTCTTTCTTTATTCCTATCTCTCCTAGGAATTGTTGCATCCACAACATCTCGTTACAACCCTCTGTTGCAGTTATTTACTCTGCCTTGGTTGTAAAGAGAGCTACTATTCATTGTATCCTTAACACCCAAGATGTAGTTGCCCCTGAAAATGTGTACAAATAACCTGCAGTGGACTTTCTGGTGTCCATATCTCCAGCCATATATGCATCTGTAAATCCTTAAAGCACAGTTTCATTATGACCAAAACATAAACCATAATGACTAGTTCCCTTGAGATACCTCAAAATCCATTTTACTACATGCCAATGTTGTTTGCCAAGACTGGAAAAGGAACCTACTCATTACTCCCACTGAATATGCAATGTCTGATCATGTACATACCATGGCATACATCAAGCTACCAACTGTTGAAGCATAAGGGGTCTTTCTCATCTCTTCCTTCTCCTTGTCATCACTAGGATATAACTTAGTACTCAGCTTGAAGTGGGTTGCAAGGGGTGTACCAATTGGCTTGGCGTCCTTCATATTAAACTTGTCAAGCACCTTCTTGATATATTTTTCTTATGAGAAACACAACCTTTAGTTTTCCTATCACGTGTGATCCTCATGCCCAATATTTGTTGTGTTGGGCCCAAATCCTTCAATGAAAATTTGTTGAAATCTTTCTTCAACCTATTTATCATATTTTTATCATGCGCAACAATCAACATGTCATCCACATATAACAGTAATATGATATACTTTCCTTGATCATACCTCTTGATATAGAAACAATGGTCAACATCCAACCTGTGAAAACCATGTTCTAACATGAATGAATCAAATTTCTTGTACGATTATCAATGTGCCTGTTTCAACCCATAGGGACTCTTCTTCAACCTGCAAACAATATCTTCTTTACCTTTTTCTATGAAGCCTTCTAGTTGCTTCATATAAATTTCTTCCTCTAAGTCACCATGAAGGGAAGTAGTTTTTACATCTAATTATTCACATTCTAAGTCTAAAGTAGCAACAAGACCAAGAATGACTTCGATGAATGTCATTTTGAAAAAAAGTGAGAAAATCTTAGTGAAGTCAATACCTTTGTTTTGGGAAAATCCTTTCACCATCGGCCTTCCTTATACCTCTCCTTCTTTTCATCACTTTCATGCTTAATCCTGTAAACCCATTTGTTTTATAGAGCCTTCCTACCTTTTGGAATATGTACCAACTCCCAAGTTTTATTTTCCAGCGAAGAGTTCATTTCTTCCTCCATTACTTTCTTCCATTCTTTATTGTGCTCAACTTTACTAGGTTTTTGAAAACAATCAGGCTCACCTTCATCAGTCAATATTATATAGTTTGAAGGAGGATACCTTTGTGAAGGCTTATGAGGCCTAGAATATCTACGAAGCAACTGTGGTGGTGCATTATCAGGTTGAATCTCTTGTAAGGTTCCTGCAAGATTCCTTCTTCTTGGTGTTCATGATTTTCAACTTGCTGCCCTTCCTTCTCTTGAATTTGTTGTCCATTTTCTTACATTGGTGGGATGTTTTCCTACTGGTCTTCAAACATGTCAATAAATTTCTTGACCTCCAGCTCACCTACATTCCTCTTAAACATTTATAACTCATTAAATATATTATCCCAGCTTCTAATAATTTTAAGTTTGATTAGATCCCATAGACGATAACCAAATTCTTCATCCACCTATCCGAGATAAATGTTTTTCATAGATTTATCATCTAGCTTAGTTATATTTTCTTTGGGAATGTGTACAAATGCTTCACATCCAAATATTTTCAAATGAGAATAATTCAACTTCTTACGAGTCCAAACTTTTTCAGGGATGCCACCATCCAAGGCTAGTGTTGAAGATTGATTTATAAGGTAGCAAGTTGTCCTTACAACTTTTGCCCAAAAATGCTTCTCCAACCTAGAATTGGACAACACACTCCTCACTTTCTCCATAATGGTAAGATTCATCATTCCTGCGACACCATTCCATTGAGGAGTACTAGGCACAGTATTCTCATGCTTTAAGACAAACCTTTTACAATATTCCTTGAATGCTTTTTAGCAATATTCTCCACCATTATTTGTTCTAAAAAATTTGAGCAACTTAGTAGTTTCTCTTCCAAAAACAACATGGAATTTTTGAAATATTTCAAATACTTCACTTTTACTTTTTATAGGGTAGGCCCAAACCTTCTTGGATGCATCATCTATAAATGTTACAAAATATGATGCTCCTAATGATTTTATGTTAACGGGCCTAAACACATTTGAATGTATCAATTGTAACAATTTTTTCTTTCTGCCATGGCCATTTCTAAGGAATGAAACCCTTCTTTGTCTACCATATATACAATGCTCACAAAGATCAAGATTGTATGATTTCAAACTTGTTGGTGAATTTTTACCAACAAGGATTTTTAAGCCCTCCTCACTCATGTGACCCAAGCGCTTATGCCACATATTTGTTGAATTTCCTTCTTTTGTGACAACAGCCAAATCTAATTTTCTTATAATTTCCTTCAATGCATATAATTTTCCTGTCTTGGGTCCTCTAGCAACAACCAATGCTCCTTTGCTAATTTTCAAACCTCCTTTACCAAAACTTGTGGAATAGCCTTCGTCATCTAGTCGTCCCATAGAGCTCAAACCCATGCCCATTTTTGGTACATCTCTAACCTATTTCAACAATATATCTTGTCCATCCTTCATCTTGATCCAGACATCTCCCACTACAACAATACTACAAAAATGATTATCCACAAATGCACTCTACCATAATCACTAGGATTATATGCAAGACAACTATCTTTGCATGGGGTTACATGGTGAGATGCTCGAGATTCAAGGATCCAATCAAAGCTACTACTAGATGTATATAAACATGCATCCTTTATTGAAATAGTAAACAACACATCACCATATGTGACTACAACATTAGTCTCACCTTCATTTCTGTTGGATGGCTTGTGATTTGTACAGGTCAATGTTTGATCCTTTTGTCCTTTCTTCCAGACTCGACATTCTTTCTTCATGTGCCTAGGTTTACCACAATGAAAGAAAATGAGCCTGTGCCTCCTTGATTTCAATCGGCTTCTCGATCTTGATCGCCTTTGTCGACCTCAATAAATTATCCTACCACAATTAGTTAGAGCTAGAGCTTCTCCTCCCTGGTTTTCTGCAATTGACTTGCATCGTAGACCCTCACTCATTAAATTGTTGCTGACATTTTCAAAGTTTAGGGTTCCTGCAGGTGATGAAGTTATCATAGCCACAATTAAATTTTCTCAGTTGTCTGGCATAGAACACATTAGCAAAATAGCTCTAATTTCATCATCTAGAATGATTTATACAGAGACAAGTTGACTAGTAATAATATTGAATTCATTCAAGTGCTCAGCAATTGAAGCACCATCCTTCATCTTGAGATTATAAAGATTCTTCATCAAGAACACTTCATTTGACGTCATGTTCTTCTCATATAGATCATGGAGCTTCTTTCATAATCCTTCTGTCATCTTCTCTCCAGACACACTGAAATACACATTCTTTGCTAGATATTGGTGGATTGTTGCAGTCGCCTTTCTATCTAGCTTATTCTGCTCTTCATCTATCATCACTGAGGATTTCTTTGTTGTGCTCTTCATCTATCATCGATGAGGATTTCTTTGTTGTGTCATTAATCAACAAATATTGATCCTTTAAAATCAGTATATCCTCCATCTGTGATTTCCATAGGGCAAAATTAGCCCTGCTCAACTTTTCCATGTCAGTTATTGTTGTCTCCATTCTTAATAAAATTAACACCCACAAAAATCAAGGCATTACTTTCAAACCTTAATTATTACTTCAATTTAAAATAAAAAGTCAAAATTAATCTGATTTATATTTTGACTTCTAACTTCTTCCCAAATAAAAATATCAACAAATAAAAATATCACCCTTTATATATATATATATGTGTGTGTGTGTGTGTGTGTGTGTGTGTGTTTCACCATAATATATCAACTCCTTTTTAATCTTTCCATGTCCTATGTACCAAGAAAAATACGAAGGCAACCAAGAAGTAAGAACGCAACCTTGAACGAAAATTATTTGGAGTAAGAATTGTTGGGCTCCTCGTTAATGGCGGTGTAGAAGGATAATCCAACGCTCCCCATGTGTTTCGTGGCATGTGCTTAAATCTAGCAATGTGTCTGTTTACTAACACCTGCAAGTTTTGGTGTAACGGCAATCATGTCTCCAACAACTGGTATCGAAGCTAGGGTCGAATATCCACTGTGCAAGACGCTAAGTGCCATCGCCTTACTCTGACAGCATTCGTTAAAACGTTGGCTATTACCTCTAGAGCTATTGAAGGATCTGTCTAGGAAATAGTTGAAGAACGTTGGAACTAAAGAAAACAGTTGCTACAAGAAAAACAAGGTCGTGGATCTATGTTGAAACGTGTTGCTGGAGTTTGAAACGAGGAGATTCATGAAGTTTTGAGTTGAAACGTGGTGTTCGTAAGTTTTTTTTTACCTCAAGCTTGCACGTATACGTCAAGTTTTTTCTCAAACCA
>APFE031190446.1:51913-107694 GCA_000404065.3 Pinus taeda | reverse complement strand
TTTGAAAAGGGTATTTTAAAAGGAGGAAGGTCATTATTACTAAATTTTAAAGAGTAATAATTAAAGTTTTATTTTTAAGTGGAGTTTTTGTGTTTTGGGGTGTGAATTGATTGAAAATGGAGACAACAGTTACAGATATGGAGAAGTTGAGCGGGGCTAATTTTGCCCTATGGAAATCACAGAAGGAGGATATACTGATTTTAAAGGATCAGTATTTTCCGATTGAGGCCACAACAAAGGAACCCTCATCGATGACAAATGAAGAGTGGAATGAACTAGATAGAAAGGCAATTGCCACAATTTGCCAATAGTTAGCAAAGAATGTTTATTTCAATGTGTCTGGAGAAAAGACAGTATAAGGATTATAGAAGAAGCTCCATGATCTATATGAGAAGAAAATGGCATCAAACAAAGTGTTCTTGATGAAGAAGCTTTGTAATCTCAAAATGAAGGAGGGTGCTTCAGTTGCTGAGCACTTGAATGCATTTATTATTTATTACTATTCAACTTGCCTCTGTTAAAATCATTTTAGATGATGAAATTAGAGCCATATTGCTGATGTGTTCTATGCCAGACAATTGGGAAAATTTAATTGTAGCTATGAGCACTTCAGCAACTACAAGGACCCTGATGTTTGATGATGTCAGCAAAAGTTTAATGAATGAGGAGCTGTGACACAAGTCAATTGCCGAAAACTAGGGAGGAGAGGCTCTAGCTCTAGCTGATCGTGGTAGGAGAATGGATCGAGGCTGGCAAGGGCAATCAAGATCGAGAGGTCGATCAAAATCAAGGAGAGGCAAGATCATCTGCTTTCATTGTGGCAAACCAGGGCACATGAAGAAAGAATGTTGATTATGGAAGAAAGGACAAAAGGATCAGAGGCCGTAGTACAAATCACAAGTCATCCAGCACAAATGAAGGTGAGACTACTACTGTAGCCACAAATGGTGATGTGTTGTTTACTGTTTTAGTAGAGGATGCATGTGTATATACATATAGCAGTATCTTTGATTGGATCCTTGACTCCAGGGCATCTCACCATGTAACCCCATGCAAAGATAGTTTTGTTTCATATAATCCTGATGATTATGGTAGAGTGCATTTGGGGAATAATCATTTTTTCAGTATTGTTGAAGTGGGAGATGTCCAAATCAAGATGAAAGATGGACAAGATATATTGTTTGAACAGGTCAGGCATGTACCATAAATGTGCATGAGTTTAATCTCTATGGGACGACTGGATGATGAAGGCTATTCGAAAAACTTTGGAAAAGGAGGCTGGAAAATTAGCAAATGTGCATTGGTCGTGGCCAAAGGACCCAAGACAGGAACATTATACACATTGAAGACACTGATAGGAAAATCAAATTTGGCTACTATCACAAAAGAAGGAAATTCAGCAGATCTGTGGAATAAGCGTTTGGGTCCCGTGAGCAAGAAGGGTTTAAAAATCCTTATTGATAAACATTTATTGCCAGGTTTGAAATCCTACAATCTTTATCTGTGTGATCATTGTATATATGGTAGACAAAGAAGTGTTTCATTCCTTAGAGGTGGCCATGAAAGAAAGAAAAATGTGTTAGAATTGGTACACTCAAAAGTGTTTGGGTCTGTTAACATCAAATCATTAGGAGGAGCATCATATTTTGTAACATTTATAGATGATGCATCTAGGAAGGTTTGGGCACATCCTATGAAAAATAAAAGTGAAGTGTTTGGAATATTTCAAAAATTCCATCTTCTTGTTGAAAGAGAAGCTAACAAATTGCTGAAGTGTTTAAGAACAAATAATGGTGGAGAATATTGCTCAAATGCGTTTAAGGAATATTGTAATAGATTTGGCATAAAGCATGAGAAGACTGTGCCTGGTACTCCTCAACAAAATGGTGTCGCAGAAAGGATGAATCACACCATTATGGAAAAGGTGCGAAGTATGTTGTCCAATTCCGGTTTGGAGAAAAAATTTTGGGCTGAAGTAGTCAGGATCGCTTGCTACCTCATAAATAGATCTCCAACTATAGCGTTGGAAGGCGGTATCCCTGAAGAAGTTTGGACTGGTAAGAATTTGAATTATTCTCACTTGAAAATCTTTGGATGTGAAGCATTTGTACATATTCCCAAAGAAAATAGAGCTAAGCTAGATGATAAATCTATGAAATGCATATTTTTGGGATATGCGGATGAAGATCTTGGTTATCGTCTATGGGATCCAGTCAAACATAAAATTATTAGAAGCAGGGATGTTATATTTAATGAGTCAAAAATGTTCAAGAGCACTGTAGGTGAGTTGGAGGTCAAGAAGGTTATTGACAGGTTTGAAGAGCAGCAGGAAAACATACCACCAATACAAGAAAATGAACAACAAATTCAAAAGCATGAAGAACAACAAGTGGAAAATGATGAACAACAAGAAGAAGGAATCTTGCAGGAACCTTTACAGGAGACTCAACCTGATAATGCACCACCATAGTTGGTTCACAGATCTTCTAGGCCTCATAAACCTTCACAAAGGTATCCTCCTTCAAACTATATTTTGTTGACTAATGAAGGTGAACCTAATTGTTTTCAAGAAGCTTGTGAAGCGGAGCACAATAAAGAATGGAAGAAAGTAATGGAAGAAGAAATGAACTCTTCTTAGGAAAATAAAACTTGGGTGTTGGTAAACCTCCCAAAAGGTAGAAAGGCTCTACAAAACAAATGGGTGTACAGGATTTAGCATGAAGGTGATGAAAAGAAGGAGAGGTATAAAGCAACGCTGGTGGTGAAAGGTTTTGCCCAAAAAGAAGGTTGTTAGAATGTCATCCATTAGAGTCATTCTTGGTCTAGTTGCTGTTTTAGACCTAGAATGTGAAAAGTTAGATGTAAAAACTACATTCCTTCATGGTGAATTGGAGGAAGAAATTTATATGGAGCAACCAGAAGAGTCTCTATGGGTTGAAATAGGCACCTCGACAATGGTACAAGAAATTTGATTCATTCATGTTGGAACATGGTTTTCAGAGGTTGGAAGCTGACCATTGTGTCTATATCAAGAGGTATGATCAAGGAAAGTATATCATATTATTTTTATATGTGGATGGCATGTCGATTGTTGGGTATGATAAGAATAAGATCAATAGGTTGAAGAAAGATTTGGGTAGCAAATTTGCAATGAAGGATTTGGGACCAGCACAACAGATATTGGGCATGCAAATTATGCGTGACAAGAAAAACAAAAGATTGTGGCTGTCACAAGAAAAATATATCAAGAAGGTTGTTAGACCAGAGCATACATAACACACAACGGATTTATACTCAGAGACTTAGAAAAAGCAAAGAATAATTTCAGAGGAAAACAAATGGAGACACAACAAAATTACTCAATCAGAAACAACGGACTAGATAAAACAATCACTGGAGAAATAAATCACTTTGCATTACATAACAGGCTTGGGCCTTGGCTTGCTTGCCTTCCTTGGCTAGAGAAATTACAAATTTATAGAGGCTGAAGAAGGATCCAGAATCCTGTAAGTGATTCAGATGGAGATCTAGAATGATACGGAAACTAATGGCGGTGTAGAAAGATCTAGAAACCTGCATGTGATTCTAGAAGCTACTTGCGGTGTAGAAGGATCTAGAATCCTGCATGAATTTGGCTTCACACTTAACAAGAATGCAACCAAAGATTTTATATTGGCCTTCGTCGCATGCCATAAACTCAACCATCGAAGTGCCACTTGAGTATGTCTTCCACCTTCCACGCTGATGCAGAATCCTGGGTTGCCTCAAACTTACAGATGATAATCCAATATAGTAAATTCCAATTGGTCAGTCATCATGTGATCCGCATTGGATCCATGAAAAATTATTAGAGTTCTATGACTATATCAAATCAGGATATACTTCAAAAACTTGTGGACAATGAGCTATCAAGAAGACCTCTGGACAGTGGTAGTTTGTAGCCAGCAAGGAAGGACGAGGACCTCGGTCAAAGTGCACTAACCGAGGCCCATGGAGACCGCGCTTGGCGCAAACTAGCAATTAGCAAGTTTGGATCGGAAAACGAAGGCCATTTCCATCGCTAGGAAAAACCCTTCGAAATGGAAAGGCCCCGAGCGCTCGATCACAAGGAAAGCCGAAAACCGTGGGAAAAGCGCTAAAGCGAAAGGCAGGTCCAGCGCTCCAAAACCAGCGGAATATTGGAGGCATTTTGGGCGGTAAGCGAAATTGTCAGGAGACCCAACGATGCCATACAGCGAAGGACGCATGTCTAGCGGATGAGAGAGAAAACCACCTCTCATCACGGGCTAATGTATGAGCAAGTCAACCACGCAATATGAGCGATAACTGTAGGATATGGAGGCCCCAGATCTAACGGCGGAGATTGCGCCCAATGGGAAACTAGATATGGAAGGAGAATTAAGTGGCAGCATATAAAACTCTGAAGTCCAATTTGACCGCTGAGTTGGCGGATGAATCATTACACAGAGTAATTGAAATACCAAACCGTTTGAGGAAGAGCTAGCGCAGTTCATGAGAGGACAAGTGGCCACTTCCCTATGAGACGTTACATAGTGGCGATGATGAAGAGGCAGGGAACTCCAAGCAAGTAGTAGTAGGCGATTCGAAGGTGCGGAAGAGGAAACGAAGAGACATGAGACATATTGACTTTAAGCCATGAATAGATCGAGAACAAGGACAAGCAAGACAAGCAAGATAGAAGAGGAGAGGGAAGCATTGTAAAAAAGAAGAGAACAATGAAGAAGGAGACAAAAGCAGACGTAGAGAGCCGAGCTAACCTGTAGAGTTGAGGCAACATTGAGCAGACAGAAGGCTTGAGAGGTTCAAGCAATCCCTGTGAGGATATTTGTCAGGAACAGAGTACCAAATTGGACTCATCCCATCAAGACGAGTTGAGGTCGATACTTGGTAAGGAAGAGTTTGTGCACTCTAGTGGCTTGGGGGATCCAAGAACCGCCCTACTAAGTATCATCTGTTTCAGGAGACTCAATTTGAGCTCCTCATTGTAAAAACTCTGCTTTAAGACACAATAAAATAAGGCCCCCACTGAAAGTTGGACCGGAGACGTAGCCCAGGAGGATTGGGTGAACTCCTTATTAATTTGTTGTGTTTTTGTATTTGCTTACTGTGTTTCTCTTAGTGTTTTCTATTTTCTAGTGTCTGTGTATTTTGCAATCTTATCAATCCATTGCCTAGGATAACATAGACACACATCAGCACATAAGTCTGTAATACCTTCATTCATTAATTAATTAACTGAGGTCACTCATGAGTGATTTTCAAATCAAGTGGTATCAAAGCTCTAGGCTATTAAGGTTAGACAAGCTTGTGTTGGTTTTAGCTATTTAACGTTAACTAGATCAAACCTCAAATTAGGAGAAGGAGAGTTGGTCGAAACTAATCCTGAAATTGGGAGAGTCTATCCTTGGAAGACAATGTCAGAGGAAGGTTCTATGGGGCTAGACCCTCAATTCATAGATAGTTTCCTAGCCATAAAGTCCATGGTAGAGAAAATGTATAAGGACTTTAGAAAACACAAGGATGAAGATTCATCAGGCCCCAAAACAAGATAAAGGAGAAGAAGAGTCTTTCCTTCATGACCACTCAAAAGGTAAAGGGAAAGAAGAAAGCTTTCTCACACCTCCTAATAGCCCTGAACATAAAAAGAAGGAATCTTTGATTAAACTAGATGTTAAATTTGATTTACCTATATATGATGGAGAGTTGAATGCAGAAAAGTTGGACAATTGGATTAGACAAGTTGATGTTTATTGCAGAGTGCAGAGTATTGATTCAGACAAGAGCAAGATTCAGCTCGCAAGCCTGCACCTTGGAAGCACTTCCTTGGTTTGATGGGAAGGCAGGACCCAAGCTAACATGAAAAGACATGGTAAGACCATTTATGTCTGGAGTGAATTTGTTTCTACAATCAAAAAGCAGTTCTATCCATTGGCCTACATGCAGCAAGCCATGATGAGCTGGCAAACTCTTCGATAGTTGAAAGGGCAAAGTGTAAAAGGATACACCCAAGAATTTAGGTAGAGAGCATTGATTCTAGGAATCTCATTAGACTCACCCGAGACTCTGTTGAAGTACATTAGTGGTCTACACAGCTACATGAGGCACACTATCCTCATGTTTAATCCCACTAGTATAGTTGAGGTATTTGTACAAGCTAATCATCTAGAAGCTAGAGGAAAGAATGGAAGTCCAGAAGTTGGGGGATCATCCCAACCCACTGCAAGCAAGAATAAGGAGAAAAGAAAGCAGAAATGGAAAGCAAGGAAGGCTAACACTGCACAGAAGAGCAAGTCTTCATGCACTCACTGTAAGAAGGATGGGCATGATGATGAGCACTGTTGGATTCTGCATCCAGAGCTGAGACCTAAGAAGTTAGAGGGCAAGAAGAAGAAGACTGCTACAGCTATTGAGAAAGATTTGGGGTCATACTCAGGAGATGAAACAACCATTACAGCCACAGGTATAAAAGGTAAGAATTCTGAAGCATCTACTAGTAATTCTGCACAATCTACTATTTGATGAAGAAAATGAGAGAAAAAGACATGAGCTTTTCCACATTCAAGTTATTTCCAAACATCAAAAGATTGATACTTTGTTTGATAGTGGCTCACAAGTAAATTTAATTTATGAAGCAATTGTAAAGAAGTTGGGATTAGTGACTACACCTCACAAGAAACCATACCCATTAGGATGGTTAAATGATAAAGCACAACTACAAGTAACTAGACAATGCAAACTCAGTTTTTTTTTTAATTAGCATTTGTAGATGAGGTTGATTTAGACATAATTTCTTTGGATATATGTGGAATTGTTTTAGGAAGTCCTTACTTGTATGATAGAAAAGCTATCTTCTATAGAGCTGAGAACAATTATCTACTTGTCAAAGATGGAATCAAATACTTTGTAAGAGCTCATAAGCTCAAGAATAATTATACTCTCATAAACTCAAGGCAGATGAAATGAATGATAAATTCATGCAAACAATTCTTCTTGATGATTGTAAAAGAAAAGAAACCTGATAAAACCAATGTATTTGAGGGTTGTAATGCTAAACAACAAGCTGATTTAGAAAAAGTTGTTTCAGAGTATGATATCTTGTTTCAAGAACCTAAAGGTCTGCCACCCAAAAAGGAAATAGTGCATTGATTATCGAGCACTGAATAAGATAACAATAAAAAATTGCTATCCCCTTCCTCGCATAGATGATCTGTTAGATCAATTGAAAGAAGTTGTTTATTTTTCCAAGCTAGACTTGCATAGTGGATATCATCAAGTCAGAGTGGCAGAACAAGATGCATGGAAGACTACTTTCAAAACAAAGCAGGGATTGTATGAGCGGCTGGTTATGCCTTTTGGCTTAACTAATGCTCCTGCTGCTTTCATGATATTAATGAACGATGTACTAAGACCTTTTCTTGATGATTTTGTTATTGTGTATTTGGATGACATTCTGATATTTAGCAAAACATGGGAAGAACATTTAAAGCATGTTAAGCAGACACTATATGTTTTGAAAAGAGAAAAACTTTATGTTAAACTCTCAAAATGTGAATTTGGAAAAACATCTCTAAATTATTTGGGACATATAGTAGGGGGTGGTGAGTTGAAGATAGATCCCTCTAAAGTGGCAGTCATTGTGAACTGGCCTAAACCCAAATCTGCTACAGAAGTTAGAAGCTTCTTAGGAGCAGCAAAACATTGGAGAAAGTTCATTTCTAACTTTTCCTTAATTGCAACTCCCTTACATGCTTTAACAGGATTGAACAAGGTGTTTCAGTGGGGAGGCAAACAATAGAAAGCCTTTGACACCTTGAAAGAAAATATTAGTACAACACCTGTACTATCACTACCTGATATTCAAAGACCATTTGAGATCCAAACGAATGCCAGTGATTATGCCATGGGAGTAGTGTTGACACAACACGGTAAACCCATATGTTATCATTCTGAGACATTTAATTCTACAGTAGTTAACTATCCTACATATGATAAAGAATTGTACACATTAGTATAGAGTGTGAAAAAGTGGAAACATTACTTAATGGGCAAAGAGACAGTAATACGAACTGATCATCAACCATTTCAATATCTACACTCCCAAACTAAGTTGCAGCGATCAAGGCACTATAGATGGATGGGTTTTCTACAGCAGTTTCATCTAGTCATTAGATATAAAAAGGGCATACACAATAAAGTTGCAGATATATTATCTAGACCCATTATAAATGCATCTACTATACTTAATCATAATTCTGTGTTACATGAGAGCTACATTGAACAATATGCTCAAGATATAGATTTCAAAGATGTCTATGCAACTTTAAGTCAAGGCAAACGAGTAGAAGAACTGGATTATTATGTACAAGATCGACTCCTATATCATTGTGGGAAGTTATGCATTCCACAAACTAAAAGAGTAAAAATAATTCAAGAAGCACATACTTCTCTAATATCAGGTCACTTTGGGGTAAGTAAAACAGTTGCACAGCTGCAAAGATTTCGTTATTGGTCAAAAATGAATGAGACAGTTTCTAGATATGTAAGAGGATGTACTATGTGTGCTAAAATCAAGCCCAACAATAGAAAACTAGGCTTGTACACTCTATTACCAGTTCCTTCTCACCCTTGGCAAAGTGTTTCCATGGATTTTGTTGGAGGACTACCTAAATCTAAGAATGGTCATGATTATCTGTATGTTGTTGTGGATAGGTTCAGCAAAATGTGTATTTTTGTACCTTGTAATAAATAGATTACAGCTGAACAAATTTCAAAACTGTTCTTTCAACATGTATGGGTTCATTTTGGATTACCCACTTCCATTGTATTTGATCGAGACACCCGATTTGTGGGGAACTTTTGGTCAGGTCTGTGGGAACTGATGGACACCAAACTGAAGAAAAGCACAACTTTTCATCCACAAACTGATGGCCAGACAGAAGTAGTTAACAGGACAATGATCCAGTTACTCAAGGGATATTGCAAAAAACATCCTAAGCTTTGGGATGAACATTTGTGTTATGTGCAACATGCTTACAATAGAGCAAAACATTATTCTACACAGAGATCTCCTTTTGAGACCTGTTTTGGTTTCACACTAAGGTCTCCTTTGGATTTTGTCTTTGGTAAAGACACCACAGTTGAGGGACACAATGATGTGGACAGGGCAACTAGGTTCATTGAACAAATCCAAGAAATCCACCAGGAAATACAGGAACAACTAGAAAAGAGTCAAGCCAGATACAAGGCAAGGAATGACAAGCATCAGATGGAGCATAGCTTCTAAGTTGGAGACCAAGTCTGGCTGTACATCAACAAGGACATATGCAAGGTGAAGGTAAAAAGCTAAACCCTATCAAGTATGGACCCTTGAAGATACTTGAGAAAATTGGTGAGAATGCTTTTCGCCTTGATCTACCAACTTACATGCACATCTACTCAGTCGTAAATGCAAATTGCTTGAGACTATTTGAACCTTCACTAAATGAGGATCCCGAAGAGCAGAGTCAATTGCCTTCTATTGATGACCTGTTACCTAAATATCTTAATAAATTGCAAGAAGACACAATTATGGACATGAAGGTGAGGACGACGTGTAGGGGAGATGTTGAGTACCTCAGAATTGGGCTCAAGGGTTCAAAGCCGAGCAGTGCAAAGTGGATAGAGATTAGACAAGTGAGACAATTGTACCCTCACTTAGTCGATGCTTGAAAACCAACTTTTGGTGGTCCAAAAGCTTTTTCAGTGGGAAGGCCGTGATCCGCATTGGATCCATGAAAAATTATTAGAGTTCTATGACTGTATCAAATCAGGACAGACTTCAAAAACTTGTGGACAATGAGCTATCAGGAAAACCTTTGGACAGTAGCAGTTTGTAGCTAGTAAGGAACGATGAGGACCTCGGTCAAAGCGCCCTAACCGAGGCCCATGGAGACCGCGCAGGGCGCAAACTAGCAGTTAGGAAGTCCGAATCGGAAAACGGAGGCTATTTCTGATGCGTGATCCCTTCGAAATGGAAAGGCCCCAAGCGCTCGGTCACAAGGAAAGCCGAAAACTGTGGGAAAAGTGCTAAAGCGAAAGGCGGGTTCCACGCTCCAAAACCGGCGGAATATCAGAGGCGTTTTGGGTGGTAAGTGGAATTGTCAGGAGACCCAGCGATGCCATACTGCGAATGACGCGTGTCCCACGGATGAGAGAGAAAACCGCCTCTCATCGCGGGGTAACGTCCGAGCAAGTCAACCACGTGATATGAGTGATAACCGTAGGATCTGGAGGCCCTAGATCTAATGGCGGAGATTGCGCCCGATGGGAAACCGGATCTGGAGGGAGAATTAAGTGACGGCATATAAAACTCTGAAGTCTGATTTGACTGCTCAGTTGGCGGATGAATCATTACATAGAGTAACCGAAATACCGAACCGTTTGAGGAAGAGCTGGCACAGTTCGTGAGAGGACAAGTGGCCACTTCCCTGTGAGACGTTACACAGTGGCGATGACGCAAAGGCAGGGAACTCCAAGTGAACAACAGCAGGTGATCCGAAGGGGCAGAAGAGGAAATGAACAGTCATGAGACGTATTGGCTTTAAGCCATGAACAGATAGAGAACAAGGACAAGCGAGACAAGCAAGACAGAAGAAGAGAGGGAAGCACTGTCATAAAGAAGAGAACAATGAAGAAGGAGACAGAAGAGACAGAAGCAGACGCAAAGACCCAAGCTAACCTGCAGAGCTGAGGCAACATCGAGCAGACAGAAGGCTTGAGAGGTTAAAGCAATCCCTGTGAGGATATTTGTCAGTAACTGAGTACCAAATTGGACTTATCCCATCAAGACCAGTTGAGGTCGAGACTTGGTAAGGAAGAGTCTATGCACTCTAGTGGCTTGGGGGATCCAAGAACCACCCTACTAAGCATCATATGTTTCAGGAGACTCAATTTGAGCTCCTCGTTGTAAAAACTCTGCTTTAGGACACAATAAAAGAATGCCACCACTGAAAGCTGGACCGAAGACATAGCCCAGGAGGATTGGGTGAACTCCTTATTAATTTTTTGTGTTCTTGTATTTGCTTACTGTGTTTCTCTTACTGTTCTCCATTTTCCAGTGTCTGTGTATTTTGCAATCTTATCAATCCGTTGCCTAAGATAACATAGACACACACTAGCACATGAGTCTGTAATACCTTCGTTAATTAATTAATTAACTGAGGTCACTCACGAGTGATTTTCAGATCATCATGGTACGAATGAGAGTGGAGAGCCTAGCATAGAGAAGCATGGCAACTATTCCTCCCGATTACGTGAGGCCAATGGAGTAGAGAGACCCACTGACTGCGTTCTCAACTTGAAAGGAGGAATGGAGGACAAAGGCTCACAAATTCCAGTGGTTGACATGGTTGGATGGGATTATGCGGATGAGGAGATCAAGAAGGAGATTGGGCATCAAATAAGGGATCGAGAACGTTCTGGTACCAGTTGATAGATTTAGAGGAATGCAAAGGAGCACAGAAAAAACACAAGACAAGAGACAAGAGACAACAGATTCCAAGACAAAGAAAACACAAAATTCTATTAATCATGGAAGGGCCTACCTTGGCTTGGATTGCTCAGGCAAAGGCAAATACAAATTTATAGATGAGGAAGGAGGATCTAGAATTTTCTGCATGTGATTCAGACGGCTACACGTTCAAAATCTAAAAATCAATGGGTGGAGTGATAGGGTTGGCATGGGTGTGGAGTTGTAGACGTGGGCAGTCTGTTGGGCACTTGGTATGACCCCAGCCATAGCTTAGCTCGTGATTTGGGCATTTGAATTTCTGCTACCCAGCTCCCCCATTTTCACAATCAAATTCCCTTAAATTGGCAACACTTTTGCCCGCAATCTTCAACTTCTGAAGCATAGGCATAGTCATGCTCCTGCGAAGACGAATTCCCCATAGTTTGTGGCACACAAGAAGCTATGTGGTAGCAAGGGTCAAAATACCAATTTTGCACTATGTGGATTTATTATAGGGTTTTTAGTAAAGGTGGAGGTGAGTGAGAAATTGTTGGGAGTTATTGAGCTCAAACGCAGATAAATACTTAGTCATGGCTAAAATTAAGATAAGTAAGCAAAAAAAAATATATATATATATATATATAAATAAATACATAAAAGGCGATGGCGTGAAGCGTGTCACTTTACTCTACGGAAGAGCTGCCATGGCAAAGGATTGCATTCAAAAGAAGACTATGGATGGCCCAATTTTGAAAACGTGAATAGAGTGTGGTCTTTACTCGTTTGCGAATGGTTTTCAGCGTTGGGCCTAGGGATCGGGCGACAATTGATGTAAAAAGATTTGGGATTAAACATGCGCAAGATCCGTAGGAATCCAGTGAGATCTACGTACTGAAATGACGTAAGCTGAATTTTTGGTTTAATGACGTAAGTTGAATTTTGTAATGAAATTTAATGGACGTTACCTAAATTCTTAATAACTTTGTGCAGATATGTATTAAAGTTTAATAATAGAAAACATATTAAATATTAAAAGACATTCGTAATAATCAATTTAAAGGATTTTTTAAATTGTTTGTTTATATCATGTAATCTGTTATATATATATATATATATATATATATATTATATATATATATATAATATATATATTACTTTTTAATAACTTTCCATGATTAAGATTATATATGAATGGTAGTTTTTTTTGTCATTTTCAACCTATATACTTTGGTTTTTAATTTTATATTTTAAATAAATTTATATATAAAAGGTTTAAATTAAATGTTTATTTATAATTTTTAAGTATATATATATATAGGGAAGAGGTTTACATTAAATGTGTATTTATTTATTTATATATATTTGTGTTTTTTTACTAAGAAAATGTCTAGATAATAAATGATAAGAATATTCCTTATAAATTCCATTGTTATATATAGGAATTAAATTTGGATGAGAAAATAATAAGATTTCTCCTAATCATCCTAATTAAATTTACCTAGTCACACTTATATGTAAAATAAGTAAATGATATTTTTAATAACTTTATGTATAGGAATTTGTATTCAATATTTATAAATATGTAATTTGTTAATTATTCAACTATATATATCTATATAACCTTTGAGGGTTAGTTTAGTTGGTTATACGCAAGTGGCCCTTTTCAAGGGGACTAATTGGATTTGCATAGTGGATTTGCGTGGTATAAATATTTTGTGTATGTAGTGGTTATCAATTTTCAAAGGCTTGGAGGGTAGAGGAGAAGGTTTGTGAGAAGCCTTTGACTATCTATGAGTAGCAAAGGGATTGTACTGAGAGCTGGATAGCTTCCGAGCTAAGGCTTTGTGTAACTCAGACTATATTTCCACTTGTATGATAATATAGAGGTGGGGTTTTAGGCAGGTTCTTTCCTCGGGTAAATTCTTTTGTGTTATGTGTGATTGATTCCTTTTTATCAGTTATATGTGTTTTTATTGATGTTGCTCATGGTTGATTAAGCTTCTGCTAAATTGTTTGTAGAAGTAGATCAAGTGTTTTGCTTTAGTACATTGCATTACCAAGTTGATCTACCGGTGGGAAATTTCTACATGGTATCATAGCTAGCTGATTTGCAGAAAAAGTTCTACATAGTATCAAAGTTAGTTGATTTGTAGGAAAAATTCTACAAAATTCTACATAACTCAAACATACTTTCCCACAAATCCAACTCCCCTTCCTCTGATATTTGATGACTATCATTTGATAACTTCATTTCTGATACTGGATCCAGTCTTGACGGCGATGCAACCTCCTCTGTAGAGTTATTATTAAAATTGCAGAAAGGGATATCTCGAAGGAAGTTGATTCAATGCATATTTGGCAGCGATGAGTTGAATCTGTCGACAGGAAAGAGTAGATGCAAGTGGAATGTTGGGCACAGAATTAGGGAAATTGAATTTGGTGGTAGGCCCTCTTAGACAATACACTGCGGCATCGTATGCATAGGTAGCCTGTTGGACAGTCATGTATGAGCCCAACCATAACTTCACTCAGTATTTGTGAATTCAAATTTCTGCTACCTAAATTCCCCATTTTCGCAATCGGATTCCCTTAATTTGGTGACACATTTTCCCGCAATATCTAGCTTCTCGAGCATGGGAATGGCCATGCTTCTGCGGGGAGGATTTCTCCATGTTTGGTGGGACAGAAGAGGCTCTATGGTAGCAGGGGTTAAAATAACGATTGGGCACTATGTAGGTGTATTCTAGTTTTTTTAGTAGAGATGGAGACGATTAAGATATTGTTGGGAGCTAATGATTTCAAATACATATAAATGTTGGGAAGTGAGTGGAATTAAGAAAGGAGTAAGCTAATGGGTTGACGAAACACCCTTCGTGTTTCGCACCCGCTCACTGCTAGCGAGGCCCCTTGGATCCCTTTTGTCTCCAAACGAAAACTTCTCCTTCTCACCCTCTCCATCACGGTCTCCATCCACATCACTGTTGTCGTCACCGTTCGTGGAGTTCTGTTTGCTGACTCATCGACTATGACAGGACTACTCGCCTAGCTCACGTAGCCACACATGCTGAAACAAATTAATGATGAGCCTCCCTTTCCTTTCCCTCTTTCGACATTCTGTATTCCATTCCCTCCCTAATCATTTTGAAACCATTGCACCCTCAGAAAAAGAAAACAGAGATTCAACATAGTGTTTTCATTGATTTGATTACAAAAATCGCTCCAATGTTCAGCTTGAATTTTGTATCTATTTTGTAAGGAACATGCCAAAATAGCAAAAAACATTTATTTTGTACCCAGGACGCGAGCATCGAAGCTCCGTTTGACGTCACTCATATTATAATTTCAAAATATGAAATTTCTATTTATCTCTAAATTTATTTAGTAGAGTTAAAGTGGAAGTAGACTCATAAACCTATAGTTCCTTTATTTTCCTACCTACGTAGATTCTAGGTCCAGCTATTAGCATAATGTTGTTTTTTTTGCATGTCAAAACCCTTCATCCTCTACATTATTAAGACCCAATTTGTAAAAACCTTCATCCTCCACATTACTAATTCCCAATTTGTAAAACCCTTCATCCTCCACATTACTAAAACCCAATTTGTAGAACCCTTCATCCTCCACATCACTAATTCCCAATTTGTAAAACCCTTCGTCCTCCACATTACTAAAACCCAATTTGTAAAACCCTTCATCGTCCACATCACTAATTCCCAATTTGTAAAAGCCTTCATCCTTGACATCAGTAATTGCCAATTTGTAAAACCCGTCATCCTCCACATTATTAAAACCCAATCCTCCACATTACTAAAACCCAATTTGTAAAAGCCTTCATCCTCCACATCACTAATTTCCAATTTGTAAAATCCTTCATTCTCCACATTACTGAAACCCAATTTGTAAAACCCTTCATCCTCACATTACAAATTTAGATTCTGCAAATAAATCTCAGTATATATATCTCTCTGCTTACACTATTATATAATTTATTAACCTACTATTATATTATTAGCAGACTATTATATAATTTATGCAAACTATTATATAAAGGAAATGTTGTTCTAGGTTGCTTTCTTTTTTGATGTAGACAATATTGTATTGTTTAACCAAGTCCCTAGTAGAAATAGGAGAGCACACAACTGGTTTTTGCTTTTCAAGGGTTAGGAGAGCGCCAAACTTGATTACAAAAAATCCACTGGTTCAATGTTGCAACAACAAATTGTTTCACCGTTGTGGCAACTCGCTGGTTTTCTGTTGCAACAAATCGGTGGTTGACTCGTGCAGAAAATCACTGGTTAACCATTGTGGCAACTTGATGGTTAACCGTTGTAACAACTCGCTGGTTAATTGTTGTAGAAACTCGCTTGTTAACCCTTTTGGAAACGTGTTGGTTAGCCGTTGAGACCACTCATTGGTTAACTGTTGTGGCAACATGCTATTTGAACGTTGCGACAACTCATTGGTTGACCATTGTGGTATATCGTTGGTTTACCATTGTGGAAACACACTAGTTCAATTTTGCAGCAACTTGTTGGTTTACAGTTGTGGCAACTCGCTAGGTCAGTATCGTGGCAATTCATTGGGTCCCTGTTGCATCACATTTCTGGGTTACCGTTGCATCAACTCTTTCGGTCACAAAATGGTAAAGCAAGTCAAATGGGAAACAATCATTTCCCTTCCAATGCAAGACCCTAAAGAAAATATTATCTTTTCTAGGAAGGATTTAAATTGGTCTAAAGTACATGGAAAACACATGGATATTGATCAGATTGCAAAAATCCCTTCAAATAGAATTGGAGACTTTATTAGAGGAGAGGAAATGAACCCAAATGCTCCGTGTTCTTTCACCTAGGTGAAAAATAAATGCCCAGGATCAAGGCCTATTGTTTCCTTGTGATATGAAGTGTAAGTTATTTAGAGATGAATTGTTTAGATGTTGGTATTAATAGTGTTTGATCGTTTTTCATGGATTCATATGTATTGAATTTTCAAACATTTTTTTGCAACTATGCTTGTTCATATGGCCCTAAGGACAGAAGACAACAAAATTAAATGAAGTGAAGATCTTTATTTGTGAAAAAGAGGGGTTTCCAATGGCATTTCATTGTAAACATTATGGTTCACATCCCTGAGATAGCGATAATAACATATAACATGTATGCACATGAAGATAACCAAGGATGGCCTTGTCATGGCCAAAATGACACTTCAGGTCATGTTAGGTCCCTGCATCAACAAAGTTATCAAGGGACATGGTTTTGTATGTAGAGAGTTGTTTCTTCTTGGAAGTGTTGATTGATTCGATTTGGAAAATACATGATAAAAAAATATGTTGACATGGATGCCACAACTCGAGATAGGGATATTTTTGTGTAGGAAATAATTGTTTTTGGATCAATTCAATTTTCCTCAAAGATTCTCTAGATGTACAACAACCCCATACCTCATTTCCAAATAAAGGGGAAGAATATCAAACTCATTTCAATCTGATAAGGTAGATAGAAATTTCTTTAGAGTGGGGCATAACTGGTGCCAAAGGGAGATGCTACGACTTCTAGTTGGATTTCAGTGAATATTTTTCTCATTGCAGAGATCCCAAAGATTGTGCCCCCTTTCGCGAAGACTACTTCAAATGCCTCCACCATGGAAAAAGGTACTCCTAAAGGAATGCTGTGTATAAAGAAAACCAATGTCAACTAAGTTGCTCATATGGAAAAGGAGGCAACAGAAGGGAATGCAATTTTAATTCTTTTAGAGAGGAATCACATTTTCATTATCTTATTTTAGTTTAAATTTTTAGGCATTTTTTCATTAGTGCATGCAGTCATGAATTATGATATTTCTTGAGTTTCTTATACCTATTTTGAAACAATGAGACAAGGCGTTTTAGCATGAGTAAACTTAGAAACCATTTTTTTTATGCCAATTGAAACATTATAAATAGACTAGTAATATTATTTCATTGAACATTGTCGAATGAAGAAATGTTCATTGTGGTTGGCATATATATATATAAAACAAGATTCTTAACCATAGATATTTTATATGTTCACTTTATGATAGAAATTATTAACCTATAAATATGTTTTATGACAATCTCATGGTTTCCTAATAATTACATGACCAAAAATCCACAGTTCATATTGATATATGGCATTTTTTAATTAAAAAAATAGAGAAAATATAATTATTTTTGAGATAACCCTGAACCTCCTTTGATATGTGAATACTACCAATAATATTTTGTGAAGGTTAAGGAATTTGCTCAAAGTTCACCTTAAGAAGAATATGGAGTTTACACAAAGGATGGAGTTTACACAAAGGTCACCTTAAGAAGACTATGGATGGCCCAATTTTGAAAACGTGAATTCAGTGTGGTCTTTACTCGTTTGCGAATGGTTTTTAGCGTTGGGCCTGCGGTCGGGTGACAATTGATGTAAAAAGATTTGGGATTAAACATGTGCAAGATCCATAGGAATCCAGTGAGATCTACCACTGAAATGAGCGTATAAGCCTGACTTTGGTTTAAATGATTGGTAAGCTGATTTTTGTAATGTAAATTTAATGGACGTTACCTATATTCATGATAACTAATGGGTTAGATGTGTATTAAAGTTAAATAATAGAAAACATATTAAATATTAAAAGGCATTCGTAATAATCAATTTAAAGGATTTTTTTAAATGTGCTTATTTATATCATGTAATCTGTGATATATATATATAATATATATATATAATAATATATATATAATAGTTTTTAATAACTTTCCCAACATTAAAGAATACATATGAATGGTAGTTTTTGTCATTTTTCAACCTATATAATTGGTTTTTAAATTTTATTATTTTTAATAAATTTATATATAAAAGTTTAAATTAAATGTTTATTTATAATTTTAATCATTTATATATATTATAAATTTAGAGGGAAAGGTTTACATTAAATGTTTATTCATTTATTTTTATATATGTGTTTTTTTTTTTCTTCAGAAGAAATTGTTTAGAAATAAATGATAAGAATGTTTATTATAAATTCAAATATTATACATAGGAATTAAATTTGGATGGGACAACAATAACATTTCTCTTAATCATCCTAATTAAATTTAGCTAGCCACACTTACATGTGAAATAAGTAAATGATATTTTTAATAACTTTATGTATAGGAATTTGTATCCAATATTTATAAATATGTAATTTGTTGTGTATTTAACTATATATATTTATATAACACTTTAGGGTTAGTTCAATTGGTCATATGCAAGTGGTCCCTTCCGAATGGACCAACTGGATTTGCGTAGTGGATTTGCGTGATACAAATATCTTGTGGATGTAGTGGTCATCGATTTTCGGAGTTCGTGAACCACGTAGAATATTTATAACCAACCCAATGACCTTTTCCCACACACCAATTCCTTTTAAATAGAGCTTAATAACTGGTACCTCAAGTAATTCAAAAGTATAAGGAAAATTTCGAAGAAACAAAAATCCTAGAATTCTAACTCAAACACCTACATCCTTTGCACTTCAAATTTCAAATTGATGTAATTTCCTTTCCATAATCCCTCCTGCAATATGAATTATGATGGGAGGTGGTTGATAATGCATTTCCATTGAATGCTTTGCGTAATTCCCCTAGTTGGATCCCAAAAATGGATATATATGATGAAAGGCCAAGATTCAAACAATGAAATATGTAAATGTACATTAAATACTAATAAAACACATCACATGATATGGATGAATGAGGAGAAAAGACATATGATTCTACCAAAGTAGGAAATAAAACGGTCTTAAGGTGTTCAAAGGGGCCAAATCCAAATAATATTATTTTATTCCTAGCCTAATGTCTTTTACTTATGCTATCCTAAGTCATGATAACCTCAAAAGTAGTGGGGGAAGTGAGATACATGCACTTCCTAGGGAGCCACATGGTTGATTGTGAACATGCAATTATAATTCATGAGTTTTAGTTATTTTATGGTATTTTTTCCAATCATTCTAAGGGATGCCTTATATGAGAACTAAGTTACCATGATTATAAGGAAATTATGAGAAAAAGAGCCTTTGTTGAGAATTGTGACCCTTTGTGAAGGAAATTGTTGTCATTGAAAAGAGTTGTGATAACTGAGAATCTTTGTAATTCCTAGTAGAGAGATTTCCTATCCAATATATAGTAGAGCCCTAAAGATAATTAGGATAGCCTAAGGGATCATAATGTAAAGAAGGGGATGCCATTCCTTGTGTTGTGTAGGTTGAAGGGGAAAGAGAGCTAGTAGAATTGAGATAATTGTAAGGGTTAATAGTCTATGCTAGTTTGGAAATTGGGATGTGTGAGAGGATCAAATCAAACTAGGGGAAGAGTTTGTCCTTATGGACTCATAGCCGAGTCAACTGGCGCGTGCCCTATTGTAGAAAGATTATGTGCAACAAATCTGATGGTTGGGTGGAACATCCTTCATTTGCAACCAATTGTTGATTTATTTGAAGAAGATAAGTGTTTATAGTTTATTTATGTACATGTTGGATTAAATTTATGTGAATCGATTGTTGTTATGTTGTATACATGATCCAGATTTAAACAAGAACGCAACAAATTACAGAGATAACCATATACAAAAAGATGCAACGGAAATAATAATTCATTTCATTAATGTAAAATACTGAAATATGCTTACAAACAGAAATGGAAATAAACCAGCTAGGACGATGATAGCTTATCTCTGAGAAGAGATTTGGTGGCTACATGCCTCTAAACTATGTTACAATGGGGCTTGAAGGCTTATTTATTGTTGAGAAACAATGGAAAACCCTTAACATCCCAAAACCTAACCCTCGGAGATGAAATGCCAAATTGTGGGCCCCGTTTTGGGTAAGTTGGTACATCAAATTCCCGGGGTCGTAACTTTGGCACCCAATCTTCGTTTGACACATACAATAGCTCGTTAGAAAGATTTATCTAAGCACTACAAATTTGGGAAGAGAAAAATTGTTCCATCGACACATGTTGCTCCCAGATTTCCCAAAAAACGTCGTTTAGGGCCTCAAAACGGCTCCGGAAGTTCAGGACCCGAAAAACTGCTAAAAATAGTAAATTGTGCTACATTTACGAAAATTGAAAAACTAAAAGAAACAATTGTGGGGGTCCAAATAGGATAGGTGGGTGGCCACCAACATCCACATGGATCATTCCTCCCCCCTTAGGAAGCAATGGTCCCCATTGGGTTAAGTTCCTCCATCTGCTGAACTTGGTCCCTGGTGAGCTATTCTACAATCTCAAATGTGTCCAGTAATGGTGGGAAGCATGGTCGAGGGTGGTACACATTGAACGCTTGGTGCAGGCAAAGGAATGGAGGAATGTTGTGCTCCAAAGCATTGTTTTCCCTAGCCTTGGTAATGGTGTAAGGACCATGTCGGCATGGTCAAAGCTTCTGCTGGGCTCTTGTAAGGTGTTCTTTCTACAAATGCAACCAGACTTTGATGCCCACCTAAACATCCACCTGGATCATTCCTCCCCCCTTAGGAAGCAATGGTCCCCATTATGTTGAGTTCCTCCATCTGTTAAACTTGGTCCCTAGTGAACTATTCTACAATCTCAGATGTGTCCAGTAATGGTGGGAAGCATGGTCGAGGGCGCTACATATTGAATGCTTGGTGCAGGCAAAGGAATGGAGGAATGTTGTGCTCCAAAGAATTGTTTCCCCCAACCTTGGTAATGGTGTAAGGACCATGTTGGCGTGGTCGAAGCTTCTGATGGGCTCTTGTAAGGCGTTCTTTCTGCAGATGCAACCAGACTTTCTTGCCCACCTAAAGCTTGTGTGGTAACCCTGTGGGTGAGGAGAAGTTGTTCCTGTGTTCTGTCATGACCGTATCCCTTTGCTACTGCTGCTGCGTGGAGGAACCCTTCGTGGGGGTCATGGATGTGGCTACGATCTTTCTCTTACTTTGGGAGCGAACCAAACAAAAAATAAATTTCCTAGACTATGAGATGAGCTTGTTGCCTTTCTTGGTAGTGATCAAAGAGGTGGCGGTAGGTGGGGCTACCTTCGGTATCCTGTATAATTAATTACACAAATAAATAATGATAGCACGAGGCCTTGAATCATACACAACATGTTGCCTCCACAAGTATGGCTGGCCTAATAATATATTACAAACATCCAAAGGTGTAACATCACACAATACCTCATCTGTGAAAGGCTTGATGCTGTAGGGAAGGTGGCACTGCTGGCGAATTTTGAGATCTCATCCTTCGTGAAGCCACCTGATATTGTACGGCTGCAGTTGTGGTGTAGTTAGTAGGCCCACCTGCTTCACGACCTCTACTGAAATGAGGGTTCTTTTGGCTACCACTGTTGATAATGAATTGTAGAGGCGAACCCTTCACCCACATCTGTGAGTGGAAAAGATGCTCCCCCTCCTCTGGGTCTTCAGGCTCATTCTTCTAGATCTTGGCAGTGGCAATAGTGATGCTGGGCTCCGCATCAATGATCTGATTCCCTTTTCCCTTCCCCTCGTCGGGTTCTGACTTAGGGTCAGACCATGCATCTAATTCTAAAGCCTTCAACTCGGCCACCAGTGATTGCTTGGTCCAACACTCACTTGTGTTATGAGTGGGACTTTTGTGGAACTCACACCACTTTCCTGTGTCCTTCTTCGGCTTCGTGGTGTTGTTATTTTCTTGTAGCTTCGACGGGTTGTCTTGGGTCACCCCGCCTTGGCTTTGTCCTTTGGTCTTCAGATTTGTAGATCCAATGTCTTGCTTCTTTTGTTTCAACTTCTGCTCAATTTTGACAGCGTATCGATATGTCGTGCCGAGCGAGGAGATATTCAGTAACTCCATCTCTTCCTGGATGTATCTGTGTAGGCAGCTGCAGTATTTGAGGACCAAATGTAGCTCAGAGTCCTTGATACCCAATTGTGTGCGAAGGGTATGAAAAATGTTGGTGAACTCTGGCACATCTTGGTCTCATCCCTGCCGCAGCGTGGTCCACTTTATGTATTTGTCCTCATAGCTTTTGACAGGGTAGTACTGCTCCTTGATGGCATCCCAGAATGAATCCCAAGTGGATGCGGCTGAAAATAGTGAGCCCATACTTTCATCCTTCTACTCGCAGTAGGTTTCCCACCAGTCCTTAACGTGGGGGGCTACTTTGAGAAGAGAGAAAATAATCTTTTCCCGACTCGAAAATTTATGAACAGAAAAATAGCCATCTAGCATATTTAACCATTTATCTACGACATCTGCGTCTATTTAACCCTTGAAGATGGGGATTTCAAAATTAAATTGTACCTTAAAGGGTGTGGTGTTTCCATAGTAGCTGTTGGATGCCGATGCGCTGCCTCTGTGTAGCCGTTGAAGGGTCTGCGCAAAGCTGTCCATCATCGTGTTCCTTTGTCGCTCGAGGGCTTCTTCGAGCAAGATTTTGATAGGATCTCCTGCTCCCTCATCTTTCTTCTCATCTGCCATGGGAGGCCATCAGAATTTGTGAGGCTGGTCTTGCAAAGGTTCGACCAATTCAAGCCCTAACTGCTTATATCCTAACCTTGTTGGGGACATGCAAAGAAAAACAGAGAAAAAGCAGACCGCTCTGATACCACTAATCCGGATTTAAACATGAACGCAAACAAATACAAAGATAACCATATACACAAAGATGAAACAGAAATAATACTTCATTTCATTAATGTAAAATACTGAAATATGCTTACAAACAGAAATGAGAATAAACCAGCTAGGGCAATGGTAGCTTATCTCTAAGAAGAGATGTGGTGGCTACATGCCTCTGAAATGTGTTACAATGAGGCTCGAAGGCCTATTTATTGTTGAGAAACAATGGAAAACCCTTAACATCCCCAAACCTAACCCTAGAAGATGAAACACCAAATTGTGGGCACCGTTTTGGGTAAGTTGGTACATCAACTTCCCGGGGTCGTAACTTTGGCACCAAATCTTCATTTGACGTGTACAATAGCTCATTAGAAATATCTATCTGAGCACTACAACTTTGGGAAGAGAAACATCAGTCCATGGACCCATGTTTCTCCCAGATTCCCAAAAAACGTCGTTAGGGCCTCAAAACGGCTCCAGAAGTTAAGGACAAACTACTAAAAATAGTAAATTGTGCTACAATTACGAAGACTAAAAAACTGAAAGAGACAGTTGTGGGGGTCCAAATGGGATACGTGGGTGGCCACCAACATCCACTTGGATTAATACATAGCCTACATTGTTATGTTGCTTCAACATAATATAATAGTGAGGAAAACTATGGTAACATAACTATGTAATGTGAATCTTATCCTAGCTAGCAAGTTGGGCATGAGACAAAAAGATATCGGAGCAAAGAATTAAATGAGATAGATTAAATTTTAAAGTACTCCCTATCCTAGTGGTATACAAGGGTGGTTGGGTACATTACAAAATGGTGTTAGAGCAAATTTACAACACTATGATTATATAGGTCTTAAACCAAAGCCAAGGGTTTACAACATTGGGGTTGTATGCCCAAAAATTAACTTGCAAAAGAAGAAGATTACAAGTTACAAGTTACAAATCATATGTTTGATAAAATGTCAATGTGGAAAATCATGTATTAATTATATTTACGAAATCCACGGATTCAAAATTTGCTAGGTGGTGTAAAAATATAATTGTTATGTTGGTGTGAAAGCACCATAAGAAAACTAAAAAAATTGTATGTTTACTATAAGTAAGAATTGGTGCACATCTTGAAAATGTCAGACATTCCCGAAATAAACTCCACAAAAATGAATGATGTACCTTATTGATCAAACACACAAAATTTATACAAATGAAAAACAGAGGGAGACAGTTATGTCTGAATAACTTCTCCATATGGGAAAAAATTGAAATACTAACTAATCCTAGTCATGTACAAAATCCCAAAGGATTAGTTTAACATTTTCCCTATTAATCCAAAGTGATATCTGACATACCAAGTAAAGATCTAAACTTTTCAAACTTTTCACATGCCAATGTTTTGGTAAAAATATCCGCAATTTGGTCTGAAGTAGGACAATGTTTCAGATGAATTGTTTTGGCCTCTACATGAAGTCGAATCAAATGATATTTAGTGTTGATATGCTTGTTTCTATCATGAAATTTAGGATTCTTAGCCAATTGAATTGCAAAAGTATTATCAATCAGAAGAGGCGTTGAAGTCTTTTGTTTCTCTTGCAAGTCTTGAAGCATTTTTCAAATCCAAATGATTTCTTTTGTAGCTTGAGTTGTTGCAACATATTCAGCTTAAATGGTAGAATGAACATGGATAGATTTATTTTTTGGTCTCCAAGTGATAGTTGTTGATCCAAATGTCATAACATAACCAAAAGTAGACACTCTATTCTCTTTATCACCATCGAAATCAACATCCGAATAACCAGTGAGGTGGGAGTCTGAAAATTTTGAATATTTGATGCCATATGTTAGAGTCCCTTTAAGATATTTGAGAACTCCTTTTGTTTCTACCCAATGACCTACCAAAGATTGATGCATAAATATGGAAAGTATCCCTACATCAAAAGTTATGTCAAGACGACTAGTGGAGAGATAAATCAAACTTCCAACAAGTTCCCTATACTTTATTGGATTTTTGAATGGATTGCCTTCATTTGAAGTGGGTTTTAGATTTTGTTCCATTGGAGTAGAAAAAAGATTACAATCCATCATTCCATATCTATTAAATGAATTTTCAACATATTTCCTTTGAGAGATAAAAAAATGTTAAGGTTTTTTTATCAACTTCAATCCCTAGATAATAATGAAGTAAACCGAATTCTTTCATATCAAAAACATTTTGTAGTTCCTTCTTAACGAAAGATATATAGTCATCATTGTTCATTGTAATCATCAAATCATCAACATAGACAACTAGATATACTACTGATTTTCAAAATTCCTTAACAAAAAGAGTTACCTAATATAGGTCAAAATTCTTATAATTCAACTTAATAAGATGCTCAATTAGTTTTTCATACCATTCACGACGTTCTTGTTTCAAACGATATAACAATTTCACCAATTTTCATACCTTGTGTTCCTTACCTTTGACAAAAAAACCCTCTGGTTGAAACATGTAAACATCTTCCTTCAAAGCTCCATTTAGGAATGTTGTTTTAACATCCATATGATGAATTTTCCATCCTTTTTGTGTCACAATAGCAAACAAGGTTCTAATAATGTCTCATTTAGCTGTAGGAGAAAATGTCTCTATATAGTCAACGCCCTCTTTTTGTGGATACCCTCTTTTGCTACAAGCCTTGCCTTGTTCTTATCAATTTAACCATCAACTTTACACTTGGTTTTGTAAACCCACTTGCAACCAATGGGTTTAATTCCATTAGAAGGATCCACCAACCTCCAAGTATTGTTTTTAATGAGTGCATCATATTCCCTTTGCTTTGCATTTTTTCATTCATTACAACTAACATCTTCAAAACAAGTAGGCTCATTATCAATAGAGAAATTATATTCAGAATCATGAGAGTAGTTACCTGAGGAACTTCTTGTTTCAAAATCACCATATTTTCTTGGAACTTTTCTTATACGAGTTGATCTTAGAAGTGGTTTCTCAACTTGTGGAGGTGGTTGATCATCTTGTGGAGCAGAATCTTCTAGAACACAAGAATTTTTTGTCCCTGTAGAAACACTTCGATCATCCAAATTTTCTTCAGCACAACCATTATCATCATTGAGAGGAAAATTTTTTGAAGGAAAATCCATAGACCAATCTAGAACGAGAATCCTCCCTTCAGGAGGTGGAAGATTATTATCAGATTCATAATAAAAATTCTTGGACATAAAATCTTCTAAATGGTTGAGTTGTCTATCAATAATGGATGTATCTTTACCTGACTCAAGAAAAACTACATCTCTTGATAAAATAAACTTCTTATTTTCTTCATCATATAGCCTGCGTGCCTTAGAAGTATTGGAATATCCCAAAAATATACATTTTCTGCTTCTTGCATTAAACTTGTTTCTTTGTTGTTTAGGAATCAAAGAATAACGTTGAGAATCAAAACTATGAAATGTTGAACAACAAGAAGACGATTATACCACATCTCATATGGAGTTTTATTGTTGATGACAGAAGAAGGACAACAATTTCTAATATAAGTAGCACAAAGCACTGCTTTTCCACAAGACATCAACTTTACATTCTTAAATAACATAATTGATCTAACCATATTAATAAATGTTCTATTCATTCTTTCTGCAACACCATTTTGTTGTGGATTATAAGGAATTGTTGTTTGGTGTTTGATGCCATTTTCATGCAAATAATTTTCAAAAGAGTCTGAAGTATACTCGACACCATTATCAGTTCTTAAAGTGCCTAGATTAAGTTGAGTTTCATTTGTATCAAGAGATGAAATTTATTAAACACATAAAAAACTTTTGATTTTTCTTTTAGAAGATAAATCCAATACATCCTCGAAAAATCATCAATAAATGTCAGCATATATTTATTACCTTTAGCAATTGCAACATGCATAGCTCCACATAAATCTGAATGTATGAGACTTAATTTTCTTGAAGCTCTAGAAGTAGAACTTTGAAAAGGTTGTTTACTGTGCTTCCCCAAAATACAAGCATTACATGGAGTAATATTTCTTGGAATTGTTGGAAGCCCATTAATTCCCCGTTGTCTCATAATTCTTAAACTGTCATAATTGATATCACCAAAACGAGCATGTCATAATAAACATGAAGACAACATATCATTTCATTGGATTGGATGAGTAGTATTCAATGCAATGGATGACATACCTTTCAATTTTACGAGTTTGTATTCTTCCACACTAGTCATAATAGTCTCATTATCAGCTACTCTTCAAATCTCCACTTTGCCATCAAATATGCGTATTGAATGTCCTTGTTGTCCGATCTATATAAGAGACAATAAATTTCTTTGAAATTGTGGAATGCAGAGAACATCATTTAGAATATAATTTGCAAGTATTGACATCTATAATCGAATAGATCTAGAACCTGATGGTTTAATTTGAGATTTATCAACAAAATAGACTACTCCATCAATGTTAGCACTGAATTCTTCAAACAAATCTCTCATAAATATCATATGATAAGTGGCACCTGTGTCTAAGATCCAACTATCATGCCATGATGAAAATGAAGTACTAAAGACATCAACGATATTGAAGTTAAAATTTGCAGCAACACAATATGCATTCTCAAATGATTTTGCTTTATCTGGAGGTGGTTGGTATTTCTTTTCATTCATTTGTTCTCTCCTTTCACTGAGTTTCTCCCAAGAAATTCTACAATTAGCAGCGATATGACCATTTTTCCACATCTAAAACATTTTATATTTGTTTTATCACTAAAATTCCTTTGTTTTCTATCATTTTGTTGCATGTCTCCCTTATTATTCCCCCCTACCCACCTCTATAATTTCTCCTACCCTAACGTCTGCCACCCTTATTATTTCTAGCTAATTCTTCTTGATATTTTTGAGCAAGACATAAAGCTTCAGCATTAGAATTTGGTAGGGGTTCTTCCCTACCAAAATACTTCTCTCTTTTTGCAATTCTTCCTACTAATTTTTCAAAGTCTAACTCTTTTAATTGTCCACTAGCTTGGAGAGATTCCAAGTAGTGTGAATAATGAGGATAAAGATATTTTATAAAGGCAGTAAGTTGTAAATCAACCTTAACACCATTAGATTCAATTTCATGATTGATAGCTTTAATTTCAGAAGCTAGTTTCAAAGGATCATTATATTTCATATCCATATTAAACAACTTCAATAGTAATTGAATGATCTCCAATTCTTAATGTGAATCATAAATTTCTTTCAATTTTTCTAATGCTTCATATATTGATTTACTTTGAATAATATATTTTCTTACCTCTTTCGTCAATAAAGCTGAAATCAACACATAAGCCTTTTTATCCTTACTCTTGCAAATTACTAGTTGTTTTTCCTCTTCAAGTTGCTCTGGTGGATTACCTCATTTTCCTTCACAAATTCCTTCCCACAAATCATTAAAAAAAGTGTAGTTTTACTTTTATGAACCATTCTTGATAGTTTTCCTTTCCACTAAAGACAACACCAACTAATGATACCAGATAATTCATATTTGTAGATAAAATTGATAGTCAAAACAAAAAAACCAATATTTCTCCAGATGGAATCATTAATTTTTTTTTTTTTTTATTTATTTATTTATTTTATTTATTTATTTATTTTTATTTTATTTTATTTATTTTTATTTTTATTTTTTATTTATTTTTATTATTTATTTATTTATTTATTTATTTATTTTTTATTTATTTATTTATTTATTTTTTTTTTTTTTTAAACTTAGATCACTTGAAAACAACTCTATCAATAGAAATTGTAATGCAATCAATAGTAAGCATGACACACAATAATCGGGATTCGCAAAAAAAAACACATTTTTGAACGCCTAATTTCCTTCTTCACTTTATGTCGTACTCTATTACGTTGTCTTTGGGATAAAGAATTGACTACTGCTGAGGAACCAATCGTGGTTACCATATAGAAAACTATTCATTTTAGAATAGAATTTTAACAATTTAACATAAATGTCCGAGGATACAAAATTTCATCTAAACAATTCAATCTGTACGCTCTCCATTTTGAACATTGTGATTTACAACTGATAGGACCCACCTTTGGTCAAATGTGATTGATCAACACATCCAACCCTTCGAAAAGAAGCCCTAATTTAATTCTATGAAGCAATCGAAGAGATTATAACCCTGAGCCTCGTAATTGTGGAGGCACAATATTTATAAGTTTCACAACATTACAATGGGATCGAGCCTTTGACGTGACCACGATGACTTCTTGAGGAACTCTTGGTACACTGTTTCCACATCAAATCTGCCTTGCACTCTTAGCACACAGTTTAATCACACATGTCCATAGCACCTCCACCAGACTCTAGTGGTTTCGATCACACACGCTTCCAGTGTGATAATGGAGTTTGAATCAGACATGCTCTCCTTCAGAACAATGGATACAATGGATTACCTCCTTTGTTGCACTCTACCACACCTCACTCTGATACTACTATTAAGCATGTTTGGAATAAACTCCACAACATTGAAACACATGAAATTTATAAAAATGAAAAATAGAGGGAGACAATTATGTTTGAATAACTTCTCCATAAGGGAAAAAACTGAAAGACAAACTAATCCTAGTAATGTACAAAATCCTAAAGGATTGGTTTAACAAAAAATAAAAAAAAGCCCAAACTTTAGATGAAATGTAGAGACTGATTGATACCATGGCATCAAAATTGGTTGGTACAAGGGTCAAATTTAGCTAAGAAAGCCAAGCATAAATGATTGCGTAAAAATGCTAGGGAGAAAATACGAGAAATGTATGTATGTATATATAGCATTTATGGGAAATTTCAAAAATATGATGTGGGTTCATACTGGTGATGTGGATGCGTAAGATGATGTGGAGCTTCTAGGTTATTTTTTATCTTTTATTATTTTATATTTTAAATAATAATAATAATAGGCGTAAATTATCTCAAACAATTTCAATTTCATTTAATGGAAAAAGCAATAAAAAAATTTAAAAAAATATCCTTTGCCATGCAATAGGTGCAGACAAACAAGCCAATATCCAAAGGTCGAAATAAATGTATATCCAAAATCCTGTAAACTAGAATAGACTTGGAATTTCGATGTTTTCTTAAGAATAGTCTAAAGATGCTACAAATTCAGCTAGAAAAAAGTGGAAATTCAAGTTTTATTTTTGTTAAAATCCAACAAAATTTTGGGAAATATGGGTTACAACTATCAAGCTTTAGGATTTTGGGTGCCTCGGTCAGATTTTTTGAAAAATAAAATCACCAGATTCCAGTGAAAATAAATTTTCGAGCAATTCTGTAGGCTTGATAAACAACCTTTATTTTTACATTGAAGTTATCTTTGTCCATCCCTATCCCTTAGTTCTGATTCTTGTGATTAGACATCATCTCAATTTTGAGCCAAATTCAGCATTGAGCCAAATTCAGCTGGGCCCTGAATAAAGAGGTCATCAGTTCAAAACTCGTCCCACCCTGCAATGGCCCATGAGCCAGTCGTTAAAATTTCAGAACTAGGATGTTCTAGATAATACACATTCCTATAAGAAATTATTCAAAAATTCCACAACACTCTAGGGTTTATGAAAATGTTCATGTGCTCCTCCTTCTCCTACTTAGATTGCTGCCACATACTGAGAACAAGTTCCAACATCAAAACCTCCTCAATTGATGGAATTCTCTCCAAATGAAGGCTCACGAGCCCTTCATAATTGTTGCATGATAACTCAAATGGACTTTCCCACAAATCCAACTCCCCTTCCTCTCATATTTGATGAATATCTATCGAGAACTTCATTTTTGATACAGGATCCAGTCTTGACAGTGATGCAACCTCCTCCATGGCATTATTATTAAAATTCTGTAGAGAGGGCGAACTCGAAGGGAGATGATTCGATGCATATTTGGTGGCGATGAGATGAATCTACCGACAGGAAAGAGTAGATGCACAAAGAATGTCGGGCACATAATTGGGGAAATTGAATTTGGTGGTACACCCTCTTAGAAAATACACTACGGCGTCATACACATAGGAAACCTATTGGACACTCATGTATGAACCTGACCATAACTTCAGTCGGTATTTGTGAACTCAAATTTCTGCTACCCAACTTCTCCATTTTTGCAATTGGATTCCCTTAAATTGGTGACACATTTGCCCACGATCTTCAACTTCTCGTGCATGGGAATGGTGATGCTTCTGTGGTGAGGATTTCTCCATATTTGGTGGGACACAAGAGCCTCTATGGTAGCAAGGGTTGAAATATTGATTGGGCACTATGTAGGTGTATTTTGGTGTCTTTTTAGAGGAGGTGGAGACAAGTAAGAGATCGTTGGGAGCTAATGATTTCAAATACATATAAATGTTGGGAAATGAGTGGAATTAAGAAATGAGTAAGCTAACGGGTTGACGAAACAACCTTCCTGTTTTGCACCCGCTCACCGCCAGTGAGGCCCCTTGGATCCCTTTTGTCTCTAGACTAAAACTTCTCCTTCTTCCCCTCTCTGTCGTAATATCCATCCACATCACTGTTGTCGTCACCATTCATGGAGTTATGTTTGCTCACTCATCGGCTATGACACGAAAAATCGCCTAGCTCACCCAACCACACATGCTGAAACACATTAATGGAGAGCATCCCTTTCCTTTCCTACCTTTGACATTCTGAATTTGATTCCCTCCCTAACTATTTTGAAACCCTTTCACCCTCAGATCAAGAAAATATAGATTCAACACAGTGTTTTCATTGATCTAATTACAAAAATCACTCCTATGTTTAGTTCACATTTTGTATTGGTTTTGTAAGGAACATGCCAAAATCGCGAAAAACATTTATTTTGTAGCCGAGACATGAGCAACGAAGCTCCGTTCAACGTCACTCATACTGTAAGTTCAAAATATGAAATTTCTATTTAGATTTAAATTTATTTAGCAGAGTTAAAGTGGAAGTAGACTCAATAATCTATAGTTCCTTTCATGTCCTACCCACACAGATTCCAGCTCTAGTTATAAGCATAATGTTGTTTTTCTACATTTCAAAACCCTTCATCCTCCACATTACAAATTTAGATTCCGTAAATAAATATTAGTATATATATATATGTGCTTATACTATTATATAAATTATTAACAAATTATTATATTATTAGCAGACTATTATATAAAGGAAATGTTGTTCAAGGTTGCTTTCTTTTTTAATGCAAACAATATTGTACTATTTGACCATTTGCTAGCAGAAATAGGAGATAACACAGTTGGTTGTTGCTTGTCAAGGGTTGGGAGAGTGCCAAAATTGATTACAAAAAATCCATTGGTTCACTGGTGCAAAAACAAACGGTTTCACCACTGTGGAAATTTTCTGGTTTTCTATTGTAGCAACTTGGTGGTTGATTGGGGCAAAAACTCACTGGTTAACTGTTGTGGCAACTTGAGGTTAATTGTTGCAACAACTCGCTGGTTAACTATTGTGGAAACTCGCTTGTTAACCCTTTCAGAAACTTGTTGGTTAACCATTGCGACAAAACATTGGTTAACTGTTGTGGCAACAAACTATTTGAACGTTGCCAAAAATCATTTGCTAACCATTGTAGAAAATTGTTGGTTTACCATTGTGGCAACACACTGGTTCAACTTTGCAACAATTCGTTGGTTTATAGTTGTGGCAACTCGCTAGGTCACCATCGTGGCAACTTGTTGGGTCCCTGTTGCAGCACATTTCTGGGTTACTATTGCATCAACTCCTTGGGTCACAAAATGGTAAAGCAAGTAAAATGGGAAACAATCACTACCCTTCCGATCCAATACCCTAAATAAAACATCATCTTTTCTAGAAAGTATTTAAATTGGTCTAAAGTGCATGGAAAACACATGGAGCTTGATCAGATTACAAAAAGTCCATTCAAATAGATTTTGGGACTTTATTAGAGGAGAGGAAATGAACCCAGATGCTCCATGTTAGTTCGCCCGAGTGAAAAATAAATGCCCAGGCTCAAGGCCTATTGCTTCCTTGCGATATGAAGTGTAAGTTTTTTAGAGATACATTGTTTAGGTGTTGGTATTAATAGTGCTCGATCATTTTTCATGGATTCATTTGTATTGAATTTTCAAACCTTTTTTTGCAACTATGCTTGTTCATATGGCCTCAAGGACAGAAGAAGGCAAAATTAAATGAAGCAAAGATCCTTATTTGTGAAAAGGAGGGATTGCCAATGCCATTTCATTGTAAAAATTATGGTTCAAATCCCTGAGATGGAGATAATAACATATAACATGTACGCACATGAAGATAGCCAAGGATGGCCTTGTCATGGCCAACATGACACTTCAGGTCATGCTAGGTCCTTATGTCAACCAAAGTTATCAAGGGACATGGTTTCCTATGTAGAGAGTTGTTTCTTCTTAGAAATGTCGATTGATTCGATTTACAAAATGCATGTTAAAAAATATGTTGACATGGATGCCACAACTCGAGATAGGGATTTATTTTTGTGTAGGAAATATGTTATTAACATCTATAATCATCTAATGAAAGGAAAGTATTAGTTGCATAAGAAGGATGAAATGAGTGTGAACCTTTGGTATAGAAAACACCAAGATGATTTTTTCTTTCATCAAAATCCCAATGGTGGAGATATCCCTTTTATACTTGGAATTCAGACAACGTGGATGTTGGAGACCATGGTGAAGTTATAGAATAATGGCCTAATAGCCATGGATTCAACACAAATAAATATGGGGTGAGTGTATTAAGAATATTGATCTAGTACAATAATTTGATTTGTAATGTTTACCAATCACTAATGAGTCAAATCTAACTTCATATGTTTTTTGAATGTGATAGTATCAGTCGTACACATTGTAACAACCTTGGTGAAAATTCCATGTAATAAAAGTTAATAAAAACAAAATAAGACCATGTTAAGGGGCACTTATTCCAAGCTGAATGTTGGGCAAAGATATCCTAGTGAGAATCACTCGATGTGTTTATGGCTAAAAGAAATGGAAAGGGCATTAAAAAAAAAAGCAAAAAGGTATTTTAGCACATTTATTTATGAAAATAAAGGAAATTAGGAGAAAGGTAAGGTGAGAGGTCACAGATTGCATGAGAGGAGGAAATTGAAGGAAAATAATGGAAAATGAAGAAAATAGAGGCCTCACTGATAAAAAGGTTTCTGAGGATCAGTAGGCAGGCTTGGTCAGTGTAAGCTTGGTCAGTTCAGTTTTGGAGCTCTCTCATTACTCTCTCTCTCTCTCACGCTTGGACACTTTGATTTTTCTTGGAGCACTCTAGCCTTGGAGAAAGGAAGGCAAAGAAAACAAAAGGAAAGGAAGGAAAGGAATGGTCAAGCAAGGAAGAGCAAGGTTAAGCAACTTCAAAAGGAATACTCGTAGGTAACATATTTCATATGTGATTTCCTAGATGGTTTTGACATGCATGGCTTTGCATGTTGGTGTATGGTTCTCTTGTTGTCGGTGGCATGGTTTTTCCGGGTTATGACAGTGGTTTTCAGCCTAGCCTTACCTTTTTTCATATGTCATGGTGTGTTGGGATGTTTATCTCGGTTTTGATATTTGGAATTACTGGATGGATTTCAGAATCTGGGTTGGAGGTGGTCTCAAGGTTCATTCCCAAAGGCCTAGGAATCCCTTAACCTGTTTTGGTGGGATACACAGTAAAGCCCGAGGGAGGTGTCTCGGTTTAGGGCCTAGTGATCTAGGATTGGATTGTGGTAAAGCCTGAGACACAAGGATATGGAAAATTCCTCAAATATAATGATGGATTTCGGATGGCATTCCAAGTTTGGTTTGGCTTTGTGATTGGAGGATTGGTTTTAGTGTGATCACAGTATGGTGAGGGTGTAGGTGGTTTAAACTTTAGATTCCCTTGGTTGTTTTTGGATTGATTTTTCCATAAGATCCTACATTCATGCTTGGAATATGGCACAAAGGCGACTGGCTAAAATAAAGATTTGGTTCAGCCATGTCTACAGTCTCATGGTACATGGAAGTCCCAAACCTGGTCGAATTTTCCTATGTTTAATAAAAGAGAAGTTATCTTTTTTTTTTTACTTGTTTATATGTGGATTTAATGGTTGTTATCTCACCTTTATTTCCATGGTTTTATGGTGGTTATAAGTATGGTTAATTGACTGGCTCATGTGATGGTTATTTCATGTATTTACGTGTAATTGTTAAAAGTATGGATGCAAGACCTAATTGATGTCATAACAGTTCAAGGGTGAAGGTGGTGATCCTTATTGGCATGTTTCGTAAGAGCTTTCATTAATTCATGCTCTATCTTGTATCCTAGACTTGTAGATTATATTGATGACAAGTGTTTGACAGAATGTCAGTCTCGTTTGGGGATGGTCAGTGATGAGGCCCATAAATAGGTAAATTTTATGGGCCTTAATGCCACTCTCCAGCTTATTAAAATCAACTTTTCTCACATTTCTTTTCATATTTTATTATACTTTGCTTAGTGAGAATGGTAAAGGTGAGATGTTATGTCATGTGGCCTAATATGCATTTATTGCAGGATTTGGAGCATTTTTTTGGCTAATTTAAGTGCATAAAATCGAAGAAGACAAGCACAAGGGATTTTAGGAGATTACCTCTCACTCATTAACTCCTTAATCACTTGAAGATTCCTCCACCAGATCTCATTAGCTCAGAGTTACAAGTAGCCAAGCCCACCGAGTTCATTGGAAGCCAAGCCAGTGAGAGTTGAAGACAAGTTAATATTGAGTTTGGGAGCCAAGCCTCCCTAATTTTAAGGAATTTTTTGGTAGCTTCAGTTGCATAAATAAGAAGGCCTAGGGCCTCATTAGGATTCAAATTTTTATTGTAGCCAAGACGCAATTTCGAGCTTAAGATATTGTGATTGTTATTATCATGTTATTTTTGACATTTTGGTGATAATGAAAAGGGTTTCTTTGATCCAGCACTGAGTTGATTAAGAGGGATTAATCTCTTGAGTTAGGGACCAACCCTAGTAGCAGAGGTTCCTCTTCTTTTTGTACATGTATCCTTAGATTAGAATCATAGTTTAGCTACTGAAATTATTTATGTTTTGTTTAATTTGCAAGTCTTTGAATGATTGGTTAATTTTTCTTCCATTAGTTGGAGAAGTATATCAGTGTTATAGCAGGGAAAGAAAAAAATTTAGAAAATATTGTGATAGTGGCCCCATTCTCATCTCCCTCATTGGATCATGGTTTGAGGGCCCCACTCTCACAACCCCAAAAATAGAGTTATCTGTTGGTTATTACATAGATTAGGGTTTCTTGTTGAGTAGGGCATTGTTCATGATTTCTTAGAAGCACTTGCAATTTTCATTTTGGTTTCTTAAGTTTGTTGTATATTAGAAAGAATTCCATTCCATAGATTTGATCCACTAGCCATCAATAAATCAGTTTCTCAAATTCAACTCATCTTTTCCACATTTAGAACAAGTTGTGCATAAATGAAGAAATGAATATGTGTTGTTGTAAGATTTGTTGATCTGTAGGGAGAAATAATTCCACCAACCTCATCTAAGTCTTCTCCACCTCTCGCCAAACCCTACCAACCATCAATTCAGATTTTTGTTTGTAGCCACCATGGACATCCACCTTGAGCAAATCCAACCATCTTGAAGAGTTGGGATGATCCTTGGGTACCGTGCACCTTCCCCATACCTTATTCCACCATCATACACCTTCCCAACACTTCCTTTCATCTTCCCTACCTTCATATAGCTTTCAACTAAGTTTCGTGTAGTAAACCAGGACATCCTGTAGTAACTACAGGAAATCCTGTAACAACTACAAGAAACCTTGTAATAACCTGTTTTAGACTGTTTTGGGTAGAAATAATGAAAAAATCCTAGGGTGGGCCTTCAACTTGACCTCCATACCCCTCAATTCCATATTTGACGAGTTTTCCCATAACTTTCTCCCCTGCAAAAGATCAGCTTGATTAGTTTAACATTTACATTTCTAAAATGAAAAACAAAAAGACTATTTTCTGTAATATTTAGCTAATGCATGCATACATCAGTCTTAACAATATTAGGATCATTTCCATGCCTACTTAATCCAAATAACTAGATGATAGAATGCAAGGTTAAAGTAGGTCTCTTTGCAAGTAATGCATGTTAATTCCTAGCTAGGTGATTTCATGTCATTTTCATAGAACTTTCTATTCAACACTTTCATTTCCTTAACATAGGAAAGCATTTAATTTCTGCATTAAGGATAACTTTACATTTGTTGTCAGTATTCAATGTCCTTCTAGTCAATAGAAGACTGGTTTGAAAAATCCTAGTTGTTTATCACCCTAGTTGAGCAGTGACAAGAGTAGATTGTTGCATCTTTTGTGCATATAGCACTGCCACCTCCAAGTTTTCATGAATCGTGAGTTTATAAAGGAAATTTGGTCACCCTAGGAGTTGCAGCATCCTTGTTATAATATTGGGCTCTTCATGTTTTGGCTCCGTTGCCGGGGAGGTGTCTAGGTAGATGTTGTTTCTGCATTCCTTTCCATTTAACATGCAATAAATAGATGTAATTCTTGCTTTCCTTTTGTTTTGCATTCAATAGATAGCTGCAATTTTTTCTTTCTTTCCATTCTGTAGGCAGTTCTGAGAAAACCCTAAAAGAAAAAAAAATTATTTCATGCCTTGTAGGAGTAGAGACAACTTAGGAGAAAAAAATCCAAACACCCCCACACCATGAAACAGCCAACCTTCCCTCTTCTTCGGTGGCTATGAGCTAGAGGACCCATTAGGAAAACAATGAGAGATTTTGAAGAGCCTATTGGGGAATAAGAAGAAGAAGAAACCATTCCACCAACCTACACCATGCCTAAAAATAGAAATGGAATTGAAAATGGAAATGGAGCTGAAAACAGAACTCAGGGTGCTTTTCCCATCAGAGAGACTAATGGAGATGCTAGGACGAAAAACATAATCCCCTCTTCCCTTCCTCACTTCCATGGCTTAACCTCAGAGGACCCTGATACCTTTTTGTTTTAGTTTGTTGTCATTTGCAGAACTTATGATTATACCTCTGACGACCAGAAGTTGAAGTTGTTCCCATCCACCCTTAAGGATGCATCCTTGTACTAGTTCATGGGCTTACCTGAGGACATCATCACTACATGGGCTCAAATGCAACAAGCCTTCAACAACAAGTACAAGGACTATTGTAGGTCCAAAGACACGAAAGAGGAAATCTTTAGAATGAACTTGAGACATGATGAATCTTTGGAGGATTATGAGGAAAGGTTCCAACTCAACTACAAAAGGGCCAGATGCACCCTTGATCTTGAATCACTCAAGCTAGTCCTTCTTAGAGGGATCAGGGAAGATCTCCTAGAAACCCTAAACATGTTTTTAGGAGGGGACAACTACTAGTTATCTTATGATGATATCAAGACAATTTTCAAAAATCATTCTAGGGCAGCTAGAAAGAAGGGTAGGGCTAGTCAAGCTTTGGCCAGTTCATCCTCCTCCAACATATCCTTCAAAAATGAAATTGGGAACATGTTGGAAGACTTTAAGTGTGAAATGTTGCATACCCTTGCTTTGCAAATGGACACCATGCAGATCAAGAGGAAGCAGGAGGAAGCAAAAAGAGCCTTAGTTGTCTTTTTCCCTAGATGCAATAGTAGGCACCCTAGAAATGAATGTCAATTAAACCTTATAGAGGTCTACTCAGTCTGTGAGGAGAACCACTCCACAGACAAGTGCCCTTCTCTGCCTAGATTGAAAGTTGTGTATCAAGGAATTGAAGGTGTGTCTGAATAACTCTGCTCTATCAACCAAAGGAGGCCTCAAGGACCACAACATACCAACAAGGCATGCAAGGGGCGTCCTATTCATATTACAACCCTAACCAGAATGCATCCATTTCCCTTTGGTGTCCTCTACTCATCCTTCATGGTCCACACCTTCTCCTTAGTCTTTTGCACCTCAATACCATTCCCAACCTGCCATTTTATCATTTCATCCATATACTCCCCCACAACCTCAGTGGAATACACCATCACAAGGGTGGAGGCCCCCATACAACCAATCTCCACCCTAACTACCTCCACCTCCATCTCAACCACAACTCCTTCACCCTGGTCCACCTAAGAAACCTCAGATGCCTGCTCAACCAAATCCAAACCCGTATGAAAAAAATGCACAACAGGTCTAAAATGGAGAGACATCCTACCCTTCCTATGCTATGGAAATTCAAGAAATCAACCTCAGGTCTAGAAGAGTGCTTCGAGATAATCAACCTCCATCTCCAGCTGAGGAGTTTAAAGAGGAAAAGGAAGAGAGTGTTCTGCAATCCAATCCACATCCTTTTCCTAAGACATTAATCCATCCTAGTTATCACACCCCAGAACAGACTGAACTTTTGGGTGAATTGAAAAACTTGTGTGTTAAAATCCCACTCCTCCAAGCTATCAAGGATGTCCCCATCTATAACAATTTAATTAAGGAGAAATTCTTCAAACATCCTGGGAGGAGAAAGAAAGACACCCCTACCATTAATTCCATTGGACAATTGTCTGACTTAATGTTGGGGCAAGTGATTTTCCCGAAGTATCTAGACCCTGGAAGTCATGTGGTAGATGTGTACATCGATGGTATCATTATCCCCCATACCTTGATCGATATTGGGGTTGCCATCAATGTTATTACTAAGGAGACTATGCTTAAACTGAATCTCCAAGGATCATTAAGGAATACCACAATAGTTTTGCAGCTTGCAAACAAATACATAGTAGCTCCTAAGGTAGTTGTTGAGGATGTGATGGTGTTCATTGATTCTTAGGAATACCCTACTGACTTCTTATTTCTCCAACCTAATACCAGGTTCAATGGTTATACTCTCATCCTTGGGAGGCCATGGTTAGCCATTGTTGATGCTTACATAAGTTGTAGGGTTGGGAATATGACCATTAAAAATGGGCATTTGTCCAAACAATTGGTCTTGTACCTTCCTTCTCAACCATCTCTAGAGCATGAATTACCTTTATGATTGGAAGAGGAGGAGGGATATGAAGTATACTCTGCCACATATTACCCAATATGTACCCTATATGCTACTATAGCAGGGGGGAACCTGATGAAGATGACCTGATTGATCAAATCCTCCAGAATCATCACCCCAACACCATGTCTCATGACGAGTTAGTAAAGAAAGCTAAAGATAACCCTTGGAATGATTTGCGCCTAGCTGAATCAAGTCATAATCATGTCAATATGATAGAATTTGTTCTAGATAGAACATTGAAAATCAACCCCTCTCTCTTTGCACATTAGGAAAAGGAGTTATGTGACATGCTAAGAGAGCATCTAGATGCCTTTGCCTGGAGTTATAAGAAAATCAAGGGAGTGCACCCTTGGGTGTGTACTCACCACATTTACATCAAGGAAGGTTGCAAGCCAGTGTGCCAACCTCAAAGGAGAATGAACCCAACCCTCAAAGACATAGTTAAAGAAGAATTGCAGAAGTTTTTGGATGCAGGGTTCATTTACCCCATCTCAAATAGTGAGTGGGTGTCTCCTCTAGTGTTGGTCCTAAAGAAGAATGGAAAATGGGGGATTTGTTGGACTACAAATAGCTAAACAAAGCCACCAAAAAAGAAAATTTCCCTCTACTTTTCATTGATCAAGTCTTGGATGGTCTTGTGGGAAAAAAGTTCTTCTCTTTCCTAGATGGATTCAGTGGTTACAATCAGATCTATATCAGCCCAAAGGACTAAGATAAAACCACTTTCACTTGTCCTTGGGGTACCTTTTCTTATAGGGTCCTTCATTTTGGATTATGTAATGCCCCTTCCACTTTTCAGAGGGCAGTCCTGAGCATCTTTGCAGAGCTAGTCCATGACTCTGTAGAAATTTATATGGATGATTTCACTCCCTATGGCTGTGATTTCCTGGAGGATCTCTCTAACTTGGGGAAAGTATTAAACAAATGCATTGAAATGAAGCTGTCCCTTAGTCCTAATAAGTGTGTGTTCTTGATGAATGCAGGGACTACCCTAGGTCACTCAATATCCCAGGAAGGACTACAAGTGGACCCAAATAAAATTTCTATCATAAAGAGGGTCCCTACTCCTCAGAAGTAGAGGGATGTCAAAAGTTTCTTGGGCTTAGCTGGATACTATATGAGATTCATAAAGGAATTCAAAAAAGTAGCCTCGCCTTTGTTTGGACTATTGGCCAAGGACTTTGAATTTTTCTAGTTAAAAAGCTGCTAAGAGCCTCTAGAAACCGTAAAGGACAACTTGACTACTGCACCTATCCTCCGAGGCCCAAATTGCGCTTTTATTTTCCATATTCATGTTGATGCCTCTAAAAAATCTATAAGAGCAGCTTTTGGCTAGATAGATGACAAGTTTCCTTAGGCCATTTATTTCATCAACAAAAATCTGCCTAAGGTTGAATTGAACTATACTATGACTGAAAAAGAGCTCCTAGTTGTTGTCCATTCCTTGAATAAATTTAGGCATTACATTACTAGTTACTAGACCTTTATACATGCTGACCATGCTTCTATTAAATATTCGATGAACAAGACTGATGTGAATGCCATAATTATTAGATGGAATCTTTTATTACAACAATTTGATCTAACTATCATTGATAAGCTTGGTAGAGAAAATGTAGTTGCAGATTTTTTGTTTAAACATGTTTTTCCTACAGGTGAGGAAGGAACAGTTGATGATCAACTACTAGATGAGCATTTGTTTTCTATTTCAGTTCTTTCTCCATGAATTGTTGACATAGCCAACTACTTAGTGGTTGCACAGTTCCCTCCAAATCTTTCCTCCAAGGAAAAGAGTATAATTATAAGAAAGAGAGCCCCATTCACTTGGATTGGGGGCAATCTCTTCAAGCTAGGCCCAAATCAAATTTTGAGGAGATGTATTAGGGAGGAGGAAGTCTTTGACATCCTTTTGGCTTGTCATGATGGGCCTTGTGGAGGTTACTTTGCAGCTAAGGGGAAAACCTTCAAGGTATTGCAAGTTGGCTACTATTAGCCCACTCTCCACTAAGATGCAAGAAGATACACCAGTCAATGTGACTAGTGCCAAAGAATGGGGAAACCTACTCCGAGGGATGAAATTCCTTTGTAACCTCAAGTGACTTTTGAGCCATTTGACAAGTGGGGCATGGATTTCATTAGGCCCATTAATCCACCATCAGGGCAGAAAAAGTATATAATTGTGTGCATTGATTATTTGACAAAGTGGGTTGAAACCAGGGCTATCAAGGTAGAAACAAAAGAGAAATTTGTGGGGTTCTTAAGGGAGAGTGTGTTTTACAAGTTTGGATACACTAGAGAGCTAGTCACTGATCAGGGTGCTCAATTCACCTCACACTTGATTGAAAATATGTTGAGTCAGCATAAGATCAAGCACGAGAAGTCAACTGCTTATCATCCTTAGGCCAATGGACAAGTAGAGGTTACCAGCAGAGCATTGGAAGGCATTCTCACAAAGGTTCTGAGCAGCAGTAGAAAATATTGGGTTGACAAACTAGTGGAGGCCACTTGGGCCTATAATACAACCTAGAAGACAACCATTGGCTTCACCCCTTATGACCTGGTCTATGGGAAGAAGGCTCTGCTCTCCATTGAGTTTGAGTACAACAATTTGAGAATGGAACCTCAGTTGGATTTGGATGTTACAAAGGCACAATAAGAGAGGTTGCTCCAGCTCAACGCTTTAGATGAATTTGGGCCCTCCTACACACAAAGGTGACTCAAGTACAAAGAAAGGTTTAGCATGAAAAAAACATCAACGACACAATTTTTCAAGAAGTTGATTGGGCACTGCTATATGACTCCAGGTTAAAGGACTTCAAAGGAAAATTGATGACCAAGTGGTTCGGCCAATATCTAATAAAGAAATGCCATGACAATGGGGCTATGAAAATAATAACCAATGATGAAGAAGGTATCCCCTTGCTAGTCAATGGATACGGATTGAAAGCCTATAAAAGACCTCTGTCAAGGGAAGAGTTCATTAGTAACATCAATAAGGAAGTGAATGTTCTTGGAAGTGTCCCAACTTCTAGCTCACAAAATTATTTAAAACTGTTTTATTTTTGAAAAAATGAAAAAACAAAAAAAAATGAAAAATAATAAGGGACCTAGGTGAAAACCTCTATGAGGCATCTAAGGCCAACTTTTGGGTTGAAAACCTCCTTGAAGTAGCCCAAGAGTGAAAAAAGGAAAATAAAAAGATCGCTGTGTGAAAACCTCCCTGAAGGAGCCTAGGGTAGGCAGACAGGTTGAAAACCTCCTTTGAGACAACCTGTGTGTCTTGCAAAAAAAAGGAAAAGAATGAAATTTTTTTTTGTGATTTTTGCATGTTTTTAAAGGAAACAAAGGACTCCAAGCTAAGAGGAAAATAACCCAAGAATAACCACATTCTTCCTTCATTCACTTCATATCTCCCATGTCTACCATGTCTCCATCATCCATCCTCAGTTCCAGGCATCAAAAACCAGTTTTTATGCAGTTTTATGACTTCTACAGGGTTTCTAGTAGTTACTACAAGAGTTTCCTATAGTACTACAAGATGTCCTGAAACGCTACATGAATGAAATTATGATTTGGAAGTGATGGTGCAAGCTTGTTCTAGGTTGAAAGAGGGTACCATACACCTCACTACCTCTCACCCAACACCAACTCATGACCATACTACCCTCTGTGTCCATAAAAAACCACTCAAAAAAATAAAAACATACACAAAAAAAGTTAGAAAAAAGAGTCCAAGGACCATGCCATCATTGGCCTCACTCACTTACCACTCCATCTCCTCCATTTCCATCCTTCCACTCCTACATCACCACCCATTCCTCCTCAAAGCGAAAAATAAAGAGAAAAAAAAATGATGAAAAAGGTAGCTACAGGATTTCCTGTAGTAACTACAGGAAACCCTGTAGCAGCCTGTGCTCTCACACCAACAATTATCCATGCACTCTCCTTTAGCACCAAGACAAGAAAAGAGCTCAAACACCCCTGGAAACACTATGACTCCCATTTAGAGCTCAACAACAACAGCAATACCAAGCACCTACACATATTAACAAAGAAGACAACCACATCAGGAAGAAATATACAGAAAAATGACCATGGAAAAGCACTTACCTGAGAAAAATTAAGCACAACAGAGCCACCGTCCAACATGCAACAAATAAGGAAGGCATAGGTATGGCACCTCATCTGAATTCTTCCCTAAGTATGATATATTAAAAGTGTAGGAATATGAAAAAGTCGATTTTATAAGCTGAAGGTGGCCAGTTAACTTAGCCACCCTCAGCTCAAGAACAAAAAGTGAACTCCTAGTTAGCGTGACGCATGGCAACATCACATCAAGAAGAATGAGTTGAAAAGGTGGCTGATTTAAGTTGTGTAATATTGGGTGATGATTAGGAGGAAAGGTTGCATGATAACTAATGGTGGGCCAACGATCCCAAAGAGGAAATCCTATACACTACAAGCCAATATAACGCTCAAAGGAATCAACCATAGAAAGAAAATATTCCAAGATCTCATGCACCATATGTTCATTTCAGGATCAAATTGGACTGGGACCACCTTAGAGAGCCATTGAGGAGGCAAACTTTTTTCAGCCACCCTACAGGAAACAACACTTTAGGAGCAACTACAAGAAATAGTAGAAAGTCACAGAGAACACTAAAGGGAGGTCCATAGGGTCCAGCGGCTCAAAATTTCTCCTCAGCCAAAGCATCATAGTGTAAGGTAGGTGGCCCATATCTCCTATGCTTTGAAGTGATACCTAGGAACAAAAAAAGTTAAGTTTTTAAGTGATTATAGTGGGCTTGGGAGTTAAAATAATTATGAATAGTTTGAAATTTGTGTGGAGATAGGGAGAAATTGCAGCCATCCACCACCCTCGATCACCCTAAAAAATACTAATGCTAGCCTACCAAACTCCCTATAGTCAGCCAACTAGAAAAGGAACATGACAGGAGGGTTTAACAGAAGGAAACCCACAAAGACATCAAGGATACACCTTCATCCCCCTATGGTAGAAATATTTAGAAGGCATAATTGGTTGGGATTCTTTGAGCTGCTGAAAGGGTATGATGATGATGTAGCTCAAGAATTTTCCATGGAACTTAACGCTCAAACTAGAATCGGTGTTACCACTGTGGTCAGAGGACTGTCAGTTACCATTACTCCTTAAGTAATTAGCAGAATCACTACACTTCCTCAAGGGATGCCATGGAGAAAGGAGGATAAGGTTGTAAGTACTTTTGCAAAGAAAAAATTCTTCTTAAGGGATGAATAGCCATTTGAGGACAAAAATGGGATAAATCCTTCCCTAGCCTTGGAATGAGGTGAGCTATCATATTCTCAAATATCTCTCTTGTGAAGGGAGGCTTAGTATAGTCTATGGCTATCAATTTAGACTCCTCCATGAATTGAGATTTGGGGACGGGATACCCATTGACATAAGACTCAGTATACCCTAATTTTTGTTGCAATCAATAATAGACATGAGCCTAAAAGTCCAAGAGGGAAAACATCAGAAATTGGCACAACATGGACTTATTAAGCTAATACTAGAGGATGCCCTGAGCCAGCTAAGAATCCCCATTCAATGGTCCACATTCAGAGAAATGGATAGAGAGGTTGTGATTTAAATACAAGCCCTTGAATATGATAGGGACAATACCTCTAGTGTTAAAGAAGAGGAGAAAGGTGAAGAGAAAGAACAGAAGGAAGAAGAAAGCCCTGAGGAATGCACCAAGGAAAGGGAGGAATCTCCAAGGTTGTCTCCTGAACCAACTAAGAGGGAGGCAGTTTCTACCTTGACTACCCTAAGCACACCTATCAATTCAAAAGGAAAGATATAGAGGCATAATCCCCTTTCTTTCAAAACAAGGAGGGGAACTAGGATCAAACAAGGGAAACCACAAACACCCACCAAGACTCAATCATAATTGAGGACTCACCAAAGAGAAAGGAAAACTAGTTTCCCTAGAAATAAAAGGTGAAAAGGGCACATCAAAACAAGCTTCCCAAAAGTATCCCATCACCTATGTTAGGAGGCATGTCACTAGGTAAAAATTAGCAAAGCAAGACAAGGAAACTTTGACCCCATTTCAGAAAGGAAAATCCTTCTATAGGAAACTCAGACAATCCTACAAGAAACTTTGTTAGCACTATAGGAAACACAAAAAAAGCAGCAGGAAGGACAACAAGGACAAAGGAAAGGCAAGGAAGTAGCAATGCAAGTGCAGGAAGAGGAAGATTCTCCAAATACATCTAAGGGATAATCCCAAGAGATGCAGGAACCTAGCCCACAACCCAATCTAAGCATTCATTGAAGGAGGCAGAGTAATACTACATAAATTTTCCATCCCTTTCTTCTTTAAGCCGGAGAAGGAGAGAGGAAGGACACATCGTTGGATGCAAATTGCCAAATCAAGGAAGGTAGCGGATGTGGGCCATATGGAAGAGAAGGTACTGGAGATGGGCATAGAGTTATGTATGATAAGAGACAAGGACTAAATTATAAGATCTCAACTAGAAGCAAAAAACAAATGGCTAAGGAGGAATTTACAGGAAAAAGAGAGCCAATTGTCCACCATGGTAAGCCTCTCCATGGAGGCACTCCAGTGCAAGATGCCACCAAAATCACATACCTTGTACCTCAAAGATCAATGGCTACAATTTCATATAAAGACACTAGCACAATGGGGGATTATGCATTTCCAAGACTATAGGTAGTTCATTGAACTATGTGACAAAAGTGCCCTAGAGGATAAGGCTAAGATATTTGAATTCTACTTACATAACATGGCCTTAATAGACGTGAATGTGTGGGACCACAATGCAAATTTGGGGGACTTACAACTAATGGCCCTTGCATCATGGATGAGTCACGAGGAGGCCATGGCTAAGGACATGAAGAGGGTGTTGGAAAGAGAAGAAAAAAATACCTTTTACATTAGAGCAGAACAAATATATTTTATGGTTGTCATTAGCACCCAAAACATCATCGCCAATTATCCCCAACTTGCACCAAGATACCTAGCTACACAAGAGAAAGAAATCACACATTTTGAGAACAGCTTGAGACTGTTAGTGGATGAAAGCCAACAATTATGCCAAAGGAGATGGGGTACCCTACCATACAACCTAAGGATCAGGGAGTATCATTCCCTTGAAAGGATGAGAGATGCACTAGAAAGTACCCCACTATATAAGAATGCATTGCAGAGACTCAAAATCAATTGGATTGGTTTGAAACTCAGTCCACGTTTGTTATTGGGTATACTAGAAAGTAGAAAGCAGAAAGAGGAAAGAAAGTAGTGGGAGGAAATAGAAAAACATGCAGGGTTTTATCCACAAGAGGAAACTCCATCAACACAGGTTTGGGATGTAAGAGAGGCCACAAGAGCTATGAAAGACATGGACATAGACTAAGTTGCTCAGAGGATGAGAAACACTTTTATTAGGGGGTCGATGATGAGGCTCATCAATAGGTAAATTATATGGGCCTTAATGCCACTCTCCAGCTTATTAAAATCAACTTTTCTCACATTTCTTTACATATTTTGTTATATTTTTCTTAGTGAGAAGCGTAAAGGTGAGATGTTATGTCATGTGACCTAATATGCATTTATTGCATGATTTGGAGCAGTGTTTGGCTAATTTAAGTCCAAGAACTCAAAGAATATAAGCAAGAGGGATTTTAGGAGATTGGGCCTCTCTCATTAACTCCTCAGTCACTTGAAGATTCCTCCACCATATCTCATTAGCTCGGAGTTACAAGCAGTCAAGCCCACCGAGTTCATTTGCAGCCAAGCTAATGACAGTTGAAGACAAGTTAATCTTGAGTTTGGGGGCCAAGCCTCCCTAATTTTAAGGAATTTGTTGCTAGCTTCAGTTGTATAAATAAGAAGGCATAGGGCCTCATTAAGCTTTGACTTTTTGTTGTAGCCAAGAAGCAATTTCGAGCTTAAGATATTGTGACTTTTATTCTAATGTCATTTTTGACATTTTGATGATAATGAAAAGGGTTTCTTTGATCTAGAACTGAGTTGATTCAGAGGGTTGACGCTCTTGGGTTAGGGCCCAACCCTAGCAGTAGAGGTTCCTCTTATTTTTATACATGTATCCTTAGATTAGAATCATAGATTAGCTGCTAAAATTATTTCTGTTTTGTTTAATTTGCAAGTCATTGAATGATTGGTTAGTTTTTCTTCCATTAGTTGGACAAAGAGAGCAGTGTTACAATAGGGAAAAAAAAGACTTTAGAAAATCTTGTGACAGTGGCCTCATCCTCATCTCCCTCATGGGATCATGGTTTGATGGCCCCACTCTCACAGCCCCAAAAACAGAGTTATCTTTTGGTTATTACATAGCTTAGGGCTTCTTGTTGAGTAGGTCATTGTTTGTGATTTCTGAGAAGCACTTGCAATTGTCATTTTGGTTTCTTAAGTTTGATGTATATTAGAAAGCATTCCATTCCATAGATTTGATCCACTAGCCATTAATAAATCAGTTTCTCATATTCAACTCATCTTTTCCACATTTACATCAAGTTGTACATAAATGAAGAAATGAAAATGTGTTGTTGCAGGAGTTGTTGATCTACATGGAGAAATCATTCCGCCAGCCTCATCTAAGTCTTCTCCACATCTCGCCAAACCCTACCAACCATCAATTCGGATTCCTGTTTGTAGCCACCGTGCAATGCAACCACCTTGAGCAAATTTGACTATCTTAAAGAGTTGGGCTAATCCTTGGGTAGTGTGCACCTTCCCCATACCTTATTCCACCATCATACACCTTCCCAACACTTCCTTTCACCTTCCCTACCTTCCTATAGCTTTCAGCTAAGTTCCATGTAGTAAACCAAGACATCGTGTAGTGAATATAGGAAATCCTATAGCAACTACAAGAAACTCTCTAGCAGCATGTTTTAGACTGTTTTGGGTAGAAATATCAGGGCCTAGGGTAGGCCTTCAATTTGACCTCCATAGCCCTCAATCCCATTTTTGACTAGTTTTCCCATACCTTTCTCCCCTGCAAAAGATTAGCTTGATTAGTTTAACATTTACATTTCTAAATTGAAAAACCAAAAGACTATTTTCTGCAATATTTAGCTAATGCATGCATACATTAGTCTTAACAATATTAGGATCATTTCCATGCCTACTTAGTCCAGATAACTAGATGATAGAATGCAAGGTTAAATTAGGTCCTTTTTGCAAGTAATATGTTTTAATTCCTAGCTAGGTGATTTCATGTCATTTTCGTAGCACTTTCTATTCAGCACTTTCATTTCCTTAACATAGTCAAGCATTTACTTTTTGCATTAAGGATAGATTTACATTCACTGTCAGTAGTCAACCTCTTTCTAGTCAATAAAATACTGGTTTGAAAAACCCTGGTGATCTATTGCCCCAGTTGAGTGGTTACAAGAGTATATTGTTGCATTTGTTGTGCATATACACTGTCACCTCCAAGTTTGTACAAACCCCGAGTTGATAAAGTAAAGTTGGTCACCCTAGGAGTTGCAACATTCTTCTTGCAACACTAGGGCTCATCAGTTGGGCCGAGTCTTGGAGTTATTTTTTGGTTTATTAGTCTTGTCATCATGTGTTTAATGGATTCCGGAAGTTACATCAAATTCAAGGCAGTGGCTGAAATTATGGGCTTGAAAAGTGCCTTAAATCTCACGGACTCTGACACAGGTCTATTGGAAATATTCCCTAGACGTAGGCATGTAGGCTTGTGGGAGCATCTAGAGGTCTCTAGACGCTGGCATGTCCATAACAGGGGAGCGTCGAGAGATTTAATAGCTTAAAAACTTAGTGGGACCCAGGGGCATGATACCTGAGTGCTTAGGATGGCTCCTGGGAGTGTTGCTGCTGATGTGGAAGGTATGGTTGATGTTTTTCCATCGATTCCACTTCCTTAAGGTCACCTAGGAGGTTGAATCATATCATAGTAGCCTTTCGTCACATGTTTACCCCAATTGGCCAATTACTTCGGAAGATATGGGAGGAGGGTGTTACAGAGTGGTATCAGAGCATGGTTCACCCCTCGGACTGCATAGGTTATGTGTTGGTCATGCATTCATGTCGGTTGCACACGTGTTCCTTATGTTTTTAGTCCATGTGTGTGTTGCATTTACATGGTGTTGATCATGGTTGTAGTGATGTCAACATGTGAACGTTGAGAGCATTGTTGTGGGATGTGACGTCATGAGTGTATGGTTGTATATGAATTTGTTATGCATGTATGGTAGGTTGGACATGCATTGGGATGTCATTGTATGCAATCAGGTCATCATGATGCTTTTGGTTATTATGATGCTGATGTGTTGGATGAGATAGAGTAGGAGATGAAAGTCATTAAAGTGAAGTTGTAGCTTTGGACCTCGAGGAAAGAGCATGTCATCATACATGTTTGTATGTTGGGCATGCAGGTATGTAGGTTAAGGATTGTTATATGCATTGTGGTTATGTGTATGCCTTTCATTCTATTGATGTTATGGTTATATACATAATAGATGCTAGTTGATTAGTGTAGTCATATGCACATGTGTTAGATAGTCATGAGTGGTAGTAACTTGTGCTTATATGCATTGCTCTTGTTGTTTTATGTTAGATAACTTGATGATTATGTTATATGTTGTTGATGATTATGTTAAGGTTAATTTGTTGTTTTTATATGATAGTTAGCTTGATTATTAGGTTATATGTTGTTGATGAGCATGATATATAACTTGTTGTTGTTATATGGTAGTAACTTGATGATTAGGGTTATTACATTAAGATATTGATGTTATATGTATCGTGCTAAATTGGATTGTCCTATGCAGATGGTTAGGGTTATGAAATTCAAGTATGAGTTGACTTATTTGTGACATTGTGTTGTACTAATCTATAATGATCGTACATATGTGATTTTTATGCATAAATGACAAATGTTTATGAGTTTATGATGTGAACATGTTAGCCAGTGACTATTATGGATATCATGACCTTATTTATTTTTGAATTGATATGTCGTGAAGTTATATCATGCTAATATGGATTGATTGTGTAGACAAGATAGCCTCCATTGAGATACATTAAGGTATGAACTTTCTTATGCCATATATTTTGTGCTTGAATGTTTGATTATGTCGTTTCATTGGTCTTTGAGTGTTGGTGTCTATTATGTCGCTTATTTGTTGTCTGAATGTTTGATTACTTGCATGATATGAGTATGTGTCTGTAAGATTGTCTGAATGAATGATGATGTTTTAAGATGATTGTACTAACACATATGTGTTGATATAGCTGACATGTACTTGAGTGTAATAGGTGACAGTTGTAGTATTATGTCTAATGAATATGAATTATGACATGATTGCTAGTCTTGGTAAAGGTTGATTTCAAATTAATAGATATCACTATATTGATATTTGGAACATGTGTTTGACATGTGTAAACAGTGCAGGAAACATGCTTGGTATTATCATGACAAGGTAATAGCTGATGCATTTATATAACTAATAGTTGGATGATGTGACAGTGCATAGTAACACTCAATTGCAACAAGGAAAAAGTCAAAGAAAAGAAATCACAATAATTCTTTTTCTTATGTTTAGAAACCCTAATTCCTATTAGGATATTCTGACACATAGGAAATAGTTAAGTATAACTTGGTCTAGTGTAGAGTTAGGTAAACTGTGTTTCTTTATTATGTACATTTGTAATTTACAATCTGATGGTCACGATATGTTCTAGACATGAAGTGATTCAATGGTTCATTCTCTCCTTGGTATTCTGACACTTGATCCGTGGCTTGACACCCGATTGGTCCATGATCTCTATTTAAAGAGCATGGAGGGTCATTTGTAGGGTGACCATTCATGATTGAAGCATATGTAAATTTTCATTCTTTTATTAATAAATTTCCTAAAGTGGTCGCGTTGGCTTAGGCCATGGACTGTTTCCCTCTTTGAGGGTTTTAACCACGTCAAGAATACTGGTGTATTGATCTGTGATCTATTTTTGAGTGACGTCCTTTTGTGTTTTGTCTGAGGAAATTACCCTGTAAATTCCTACATGGTATCAGAGCTATTTGAGGGCCGCATCAGTTGGTGATCCAAATCGGAAGCTGATACAACTGCATCCGACTGTCGTTTCCTAGATCTACTATTTTTGACCTCTTTCAAGCCAAGAGCACTGCTCTATTATGTTAGGAGCATCTGTTTCAGTGAAGAACCCCTTTCATTTCACGCGAAAAGGTTTCTGATAGCCCTAGCTATGCCATTTTTAAGATCTGGAGGTATACAATCTTTATTTGCAGTTTTAGTTATTCATCTCTCTGTTTATTTCGGTTTATTTAGATCTCTATTTTTTTATTACCAAATCTATACCTTTCATTTCCATGTATGCTCTTTGCCTTGGGACTCTGTGCAATCTAGGCAAATCCGAAATAGATAGGAAGGATTTTTCTCATGTGTATTCTCTTTTCTGTCGCGCCATAGTGTAATCTCAGAAAATCAGAAACATTGAGGAAAATATTTAGTTTCCGACAAAAGCTAACTTCAACCCTTAACGTTTGTTTTTTTTTTTTGCACGTTCATGTTGGGTTGTGTGTGTTTTTTTTTTTGTAGGCAAAAAGAGTTTTGTCAAGTAAGAACGCACCCCAAAGCTTCAGTGACTAAAAAAAAAAAACCCCTTTTTCTTTTCCAAAAATTACTAACCTTTTAAACTAGCTCACTTCGTCCAAAATTGCTTTACGAGAATAGAGTTCTTGGGTTCAAATCTTTCTTTTTGTTGAGTTACTTTTTCAAAAAGCACATGTAATTTATGTTTTAAAGTTACTTTACGTAAAAGTGTTCTCACCCATTATAAAAATTGAGTCACTCGTAATTCTAAAGTCTCTTTATCTTTTATTTTAGTTACAATTTAGTGAGTAGCTCATAAAGTACCATTGTAAAAGTGACTTTCGCTTGTTTATAAAAGTGAGACACATAAAATATTTTTTTAAAGTGAGCTAATTGGATTAAGTTTGGGAGGAGGGGGGGCGGGGTGAGGGGTTTTAAATATAACATTATCATTCACTTCTGCACATTCATGCACTTCGTTGACATGTTCAACTTCTCTTCAAAAAGCCATAACTTCTTCATCCGGAAGTCATTTTCAGAGCCATTTTTTTTATCGGCCTAATTTTTCGAGATCTTTCCATTAGAACACTTAGTTTCAGAATATACATCTTCATTTTCCATTAAAATGGAAAGTCCATGCCAAGTTATTCTTAATAACACCAACTACTTCCAATGGTTGTCCTACATTGTGGATTTACTTAGAAGCAAAGGTCTTTACAGAATAGCCTCGAGCCAAGAAACTAAACCTAAAGATGAAGATAAGGCAGCCAAATGGGAAAATAGGGAAGATCAAGCATGTCGGTTGATAGAGACGTCTATTTCTCTAGACTTTAGTTTCCATATCGTAGAACTTGATACCTCTAATGAAGCAATGAAACAACTCACTAAAGTTTTGGAATTAAAAATGAAATTAGCGCCCATCAACTCGAAAATGAGTTGCTTACGTTGGACCCAAATAATTTTTCTTCCATTGAAGATTTTTTGTCCAAGTTCAAGACCCTTAGACTTCTCTTTGAAGGTGTTAAGGTTAAGAAAGAAGATGTTAGCCTTATCTATTACATTCTTACTAAGTTGGGACCAGCCTACTCTGTGTTTGTTTCCACCTTCCATTCTACTAGAGAAGCATTTATTTCTCAAGGACAAGACTACAAGTCCCCCTCTTTTGGTGCCTTTCGTGATTCTTTAATAAGAGAACAAGAAAAACTCTTACATCTCAGTCTTCTTAATCTTGGAAACTCTTCTAAGAAAGCCTTAGCCACCTAACAGCAACCAAATTCAAAGAATCCTAAGAAGCAATATCCTAAAAAGAATGGTCCTAGACCAAACAAGGGTCCTAAGCAATTTCAGTCTCAAAATGAAAAATCAATTCAACAAAATGATGAGGAAAATAAAAACAATGGGAAGAAGATGGATAGACATTGAAACTTTTGTAATAAAGATGGCCACTTAGAATCCAAATGCTTTAAGAAGATGGAAGCCTTTGAAGCAGCAATGAAGAAGCATAACATCCATTTGGAGCACTCTTCAACTTCAACTTCATCTTCAGGAATAACACTTTATGCATGTGTTTGTCAAGCACCTCGGTCTGGTTATGCACTAAATATATCTTCTTCCTCTCATTATCATAAGTGGCTCATTGATTCTGGAGCTTCTTATCACATGGCCAAAAACAAACCCATGTTTTCTTCTTTAAATGGTTGTAACACCAAAAATATATATGTTGGTGATGATAGATCTCTTAGTGTTGTAGGGATTGGAATTGTTCATCTAGACAATGGTAAATTTAATGATGTATTATGTGTTCCAACCTTATCCTGCAACCTTCTATCTATATATCAGATAACTCATTCAGGTGAAGGTAAAATCGTTGAATTTTCACCTCGAGATGTTGTAATTAAGGACCTAAAGGATCCTAGATAGATTTTAGCTACTGGCATTGCTGATGATTCTACAAGGTTGTATAAGTTTCACAACTTTGAGTCATCAAATCTTCCCTTGGTATTTGTTGCTCATAATGATGAAGTGAGAAAACTTTGGCATGAGCAATTTGGTCACTTAAACTATCGCTCCCTTCAGAATCTATGTAAAGAAAATATGGTGACAGGTCCTCCAATGGTATCTTGCAGAGATGTTGTTTGTTCCGGATGTGTACTCAGAAAACATCATCGGGACAGTTTTGAAAAACGTGCCTCTTGGCACGCCTCAGCCCCTTTACAGCTTGTGCACAGTGATTTATGTGGTCCACTTCCTGTTGCTTCATTCTCTGGCTGCAAGTATTTCTTAACTCATTGATGATTTCTCCAGACGCACTTGGGTATACTTCTTAAAACTCAAGAGCGAAGTATTTAACACATTTTTGGCCTTCAAAGCCTTTGTTGAAAAACAATCTGGACGTCAAATTCTTAAGCTAAGAACTGATAATGGTGGAAAATATGTTAAAAACACATTCATCAACTTTTGCACCGAAAATGGAATTCAAATGCAACATACTGTTCCATACACTCCACAACAAAATGGTGTAGCTGAAAGGAAAAATCGCACCTTAAAGGAAATGGCTAATTGTATGCTGCAATCTAAAGGACTGAGTCTTAGTTTTTGGGCCGAAGCAATTAATTGTGCAAATTATATAATAAATCGCACTCCTACTAAGGTTCTAAAGAATATCACTCCAGAAGAAGTTTGGAGTTCCATTAAACCAGATGTAAGTCACTTTCGTGTTTTTGGAAGTGAAGCATGGGCCCATATTCCAGATGAAAAGCATAAAGCTTTAGAACCTAAGAGTGAGAAATGTACTTTCGTTGGATATTCTGAAGATGTAAAAGGTTATAGACTTATTCCATTTAAGTCCAAAAATGTTATCATTAGAAGAGATGTAAAATTTGATGAAAATAAATCGGCCTGCGAGCCTAGTCCGGCGGATGCGCCACCTCTTCCTATCTCTTCTACTTTTGAAAACATTTCTTCTTCAGATGATGAAAGTGAGGATGATAATCCTCCACC
>APFE031190446.1:24845-51893 GCA_000404065.3 Pinus taeda | reverse complement strand
CCTTAAAGGAAATGGCTAATTGTATGCTTCAATCTAAAGGACTTACTCTTAATTTTTGGGCAGAAGCAATTAACTGTGAAAATTACATAATAAATCACACTCCTACTAAGGTTTTAAATAATATCACTCTACAAGAAGCATGGAGCTCAATTAAACCAGATGTAAGTCACTTTCAACCTATGAGCCTAGTTTGGTGGATCTGCCATCTCTCGCTATCCCTTCTACTTCTAAAATATTTCTTCTTCAGATGATGACAACGAGGACGGAAATCCTTCCCCACCTTCTCAGGATCCTCCTTCATCTCCTCAGCTTCCAAAATGGGTCTGTGCTACTCAGGATGAAACAAGTGCTCTTGCAGGTGATCCTATAGATCAGTGACGTACACATTCTTAGTTCGATAGAGCCTCTTTTTTACTAGCTCAAGCTTCAACAAATTATGATCCTGACACCTTTGTAGAAGCTTCAGTCCATCTAGATTGGGACACATCTATGAATGAAGAATATCGTTCATTATTGGCAAATGATACATGGGATCTCGTTCCTCTTCCAAAGGGACGAAAACTTGTTAGATGCAAATGGGTTTACAGAACCAAGTATGGACCATATGGAAAAGTTGATAAACATAAAGCTCATCTTGTTGCTAAGGGTTTTTCACAAGTTGAAGGCATTGACTAAATTGAAACCTTCTCCCCTGTTGCCAAAATGAGCTCTATCTGCCTTATTCTTTCCCTTACTGCCTCTTTCAAATGGGAAATCCATCAGATGGATGTTAAATCTTCCTTTTTGCATGGGGACTTTGATGAAGAAACCTATATGGAACAACCTCCAGGCTTTATACAACCAGACTCTAGCCTTGTATGTCAGCTTAAGAAGTCCATTTATGGTCTCAAGCAAGCCCCTCGGACTGGTATGCCAAAATGGATAGTTTTCTTTTAGATACTAGATTTTCTAGGTGTCATTCTAACAATACTATCTACACCAAGAAAGTGGGTAAGTCTCTTATAATTCTTGTTATTTATGTTGATGATATTATCCTTACTCGTAGTGATCCCAAATTTATAAACCATGTGAATGCTAACCTTAAAAAGTAGTTTGAAATGACATACTTAGGACACTTGCATTATTTTCTTGGTCTTCAAGTCTTGCAATCCAAGGAAGGTATTTCCCTTTCCTAGTCCAAGTATGCATGTGATCTTCTATGCCACTTTCACATGGAAGACTATAAGCTAGCCCCTTCTCCCTTTCAGTATGGAGTCAAACTTTTAGTCACTTGTACTTCCCCTAAAGTTGATGCTACCTTATACCGTCAGCTTATCGGAAAAATTTTGTATCTGACCCATACCCATTCTGACCTTTCCTTTGTTATTGGCCTTATTGATCATTTTATGCAAAACCCACATGAAAGTCAATGGAAAGAAACTAAAAGAATACTTCGTTATGTTTGAGGTACAGTTCAGTTTGGGATTCATTACAGTGCAGAAGCATCTCCTCTATTGGTTGGTTTCACTTATTCCGATTGGGCGGGTGACCCTGATGATCGGAAGTCTACTGCAAGTTATGTCTTCACTCTTAATTCTAGACCTATTACATGGGCTTGCAAGAAACAAATTGTCATTTCACTTTCTTCAGTAGAAGAAGAGTATCGTGGCATCATAGAAGCTAGTAAGGAAGCCCTGTGGCTTCGTTAGATCCTATCAGAGTTTGGCTTTCAGCAGCAACATTCGACTACACTTTGGTGTGATAATCAAAGTGCCATTCAACTATGAAAATATCCAATCCAACATCAGTACAACAAACACATTGAACTTCATCAGAAATCTCATTCATGACCATGTTCTTGAAGTGCAATATTGTTCAACCAATGATCAAGTTGCAGACATCTTTACAAAGGCTCTCACAGAGGCGAAGTTTACTAAACTTCAATTTATGGTTGGAGTTTAGGAAGTTGTCACAAAGGGGGGATAGGCTCTAATTCCTCCTTCCTTCTCCTATTGTGTCATATTTGTACATCCTTCAATCCTATCACAAGTTGTTCTTAAGGGGGGATGTTAGGATATTTCGACGCATAGGAAATAGTTAAGTATAGCTTGGTCTAGTGTAGGGTTAGGTAAAGTGTGTTTCTTTACTATGTACATTTGTAAATTACAATCCGATGGTCACGATATGTTCTAGACATGAAGTGATCTAACGGTTTATTCTCTCCTCAGTATTACCGACACTTGATCCATGGCTTAACACCCGATTGGTCCATGATCTCTATTTAAAGAGCATGGAGGGTCATTTGTAAGGTAACCATTCATGAGAGAATATTATGCAAATTTTCATTATTTTATTAATAAATTTCCTGAAGTGGCCACATTGGCTCAGGCCATGGACTGTTTCCCTCTTTGAGGGTTTTAACCACGTCAAGAATACTAGTGTATTGATCTATGATCTGTTTGTGAGCAACGTCCTTTGGTGTTCTGTCTGAGGAACTTACCTTGTAAATTCCTACAATTCCAAACAAATGAATGCTTTGCATACAGGAAGTTTTCTTAACCTTAACATTGTATGAAATTTTGTGGATATGTGCTAGATTCATGATTTTGTATTTGACAGGTATATTAGCTAGTCTCTAGTTACAGGTGAATCTATCAAGGGAATTGGACTCCCTTGAGAGATAGTGTGGATTTGTTCATTTGCAAGCAACGTGATTGGCACAACAAGGTAAGGTAACCAATGTATTGTTATGTTTATTTAACCATTGGCAGTTATCTGTTGATGGAAGTATGATGCGAGGGATTGCATGGAAAAGAAAATTTCCATGGAATCTTGAAGAAGGCTCAAGTTGAGATTTTCCTTGGAAGCAATGGGAACCATGGGGATTGAGTCTTGGTGTCTGTTGTTAGTCTTGTTCTTTTGTTATTTTGGTGATTTGTTGTGCTAGATTGCGGTTGTGTTTGCATCTTGTGCATGGACATGCCACTTTGGTTGTGGTGTCGTATTGTTGTTGGTTTTCCATGGTTTTCTTCTTGTTTGTTTCTTGTCTTACCTTTTAAGTTTTGAGTCTTGGGAATTGGTTGGGAAAGGGGAAAATTAATGTAGTCAAGGGAGAGATGAATGAAACCCAAGAGGTAATGTAAGCCCTAGATGAATCTCAGTGCATGTATAAGGGAAGCTAAAGGTAATCATATAACAATTAGTTGGATTGTTTGGGTCCATTGGTGTAAATGGATGATGGTAGGACAATCATGAGAAAAGTAGTCAGGAGGGTAAATTAAATAGATTTGAGGTGTCACATGCCTTAAGATACATTTGGAATTGTTGTTTTCGATGTTGTACATGTGTTGCACAGATAAAGGAAGTTCTATTAACCTTGACCATAAGATATCTAGTAATTATGTTGTGATCATGATTGTCTTGATGTATATATATGTATACATGTATGTATGTAGGTATGCCATCTTCAGATGAGATCATGATTGTTTTGTGCTAATGTTATATATATGTATCTATGTATGTATCTATGCCATTGACTGACAGGGTCATTCAGAATCGTTCTCATGGAGGAATGATTACTTATGTAGGTGAATGGCATGAAGAGATTCCTAGTACATGAGGAATCAAGTGGGAAGAGTAGCCTGACAGATCTTTGAGATCAGTATCATGTGGATATGAATTGATATTATGTGATTATACTATGTCTATGTTTATGTTATGAATTGGATAATTATAAGATATACATCAACGAAATGAAAACAACATGATTCGCAGCATGCTAGGATAAACATGGATGGTGGAGAAACACTGGAAGCAAGGTTGCTTGTTAGAGACAGTGTGGTTTTGGATGTGTGGTACTACTGTTGTGCATATATTGTATATGTTGTACATGTTTCATTTGTGATGTTGTGCACATGTGTTGTTGTGTATATATAGTGTGTGTGCATGTTGTTATGTGATGTTTTGTAGAGGGCGGTAAAAATAGTGTTGTGTGAATATTGCATATGTCATGTTGGGCATAGATGGTGTTGTGTACATGTTGGATATGTGACATTGTGTGCATATGGTGATGTGCACATGTTGGATATGCAGTGTTGTGTATAGATGATGTTATGTACACACTGGATATGCAGTTCTATGTACATGTCGTGTTGCGTGCATGTTGTACATGTGGTGCTATGTACATATGGTGTTGTGTACATGATTTTACAAGTGGTGTTGTGAGCATGTGGGGCTATGTACATGTTGTACATATGGTGTTGTGTGCAGGTGGTGCTGTGTACATGTTGTGCATATTGTACTGTGTACATGTGGTGTCATGTACATGTCATACATATGGTGATGTGTACATCTAGCATTGTGTACATATTGTACATGTGGTACAATGTACATGTGGCATTATGTACACGTTGTAAAAGTGGTATCTGATGTTGTGTACACATTATGCAGGTGGTGCTGTGTATAGGTGGTATTGTGTATATGTTGTACATGTGGTATTATGTGCATGTCATACATGTTGTGTTGTGTACATGCGGTATTATATATGTGCATGGTGTAGTCGTGGTATCATGACATGTGTATTCATTGTTTTGTACTCTGTGTACGTATATGTATTGTGTTGTAAATAGGGTGTAGGTGTATATATTGTGATGTGGTGTACACCAGATATAGGAGTATGTATTGTGTTATGTTGTACACTGGGTGTAGGTGTAGGTGCATGTATTGCATGGTGTTGTATGTCATTTGTGGTTGTATTTGTTTGATGTGCACTATGTGTATGTGAACATTGTTAAGGAGAAGGAACTAGGTTTTTTTTGGGTGTGGAAATCGATCCGATGTGCGTACGGAATAAGGACAAAGGTAGAAGCTAAAGATTGATTAAAGGATAATTATCAATATTTTATTTCAATTTTATTATGCATGTGATCTATGATTCTACTTTATGATGGTTACATGTGATTCATGATTTTGATCTATGGGTTATGTTTTGAGCTAACCTAATGTGATATGTTCATACATGATGATTTGTTCAAGGATTCCAATTTGACTTGTTGTGACAGGAAGTGAACAGAATTTCGAAGTGTACCTTGTTGACGGGCCACTAATGAGGTATGGCTTGAAGTTATTTCAATTTATTTTAAATCTAATGAAAGTTATGTGCTTGGTAAAAGAAGCACAAAAATTCTCAGTTGGGTGGTTGAAATTGACTCCAAGCATTAGTGGCAAAGAAGAAAGGAATTAGAAGATGCAGTAATATGTTGGTAAAGTACTTCAGGAGTAGGGCCATTGTGGGACACTGGTACCCAATAGTGTCCACCGATTTCCATGAGCATGTTATGACCATTATGATGGTTTGAGGCAAGTACATGCCTTGGTTGTTTGACTTTCTGATGCGAGGAAGCCTTTCCAAGGGATGGTTCGCCCGAGATAGGGGATGTTGGGGAGCTTGGAAATGAGTGACTTCACGGAAGGGGTGACCGGATTTCCCGAGGGACTGTGTAGCAAAGAAGCGAAGGTTGGGGATATTTTTTTTTGGTTATTAGCATTTCCAGATGGAATCAAATGAACATTGGGAGTGTTCCATGGAAAACTGATTTGGTAACTGTTCGCTAAGAGGAAAAGTGACGCAGGATTATAGTGTTGGACATTGGATGTAGACTTGACTGTGGCAGTGGATTCTAGACTTCCTGGGAAAGAGGTGAATTTTGGTATTACTTTGAGGGTGGAGGTGTGAGCCTCTAGATTCCCTTGTTGATTGATACGAGAATCATATCCTTTTATTTTGCTAGTTTAGAAAATATGAATATGTGTATATGTGCTTATTATTGTAAATACCATAATGAGATATGTTATAAAGCTCCAGTAAGTGGTATTGTTTTTATCTGGTCATGTTGTCATGATGTTTTTCTTTGAGTAGGTCTTCCATTGTAAACACTGTAACGAGCTAAGTTATAAAGCTCTTTGGCAGTATGTTTTCTTTTCAGTGGTTTTGTTGAGGTCATGGTGTGGTTTAACACTGAGGACAATGTTCCTCGGGGGGGTTTCTGTAACAACCCCGATGAAAATTCCATGTAATAAAAGTTAATAAAGGAAAAACAAGACCACAGTTAAGGGACACTTATTCCAAGATTAATTTTGGGCAAATATATCCTAGTGGGCATCACTAGATGTGTTTATGGCTAAAGGAAAATTGCAAAGGTATTAAAAAAAGAAGGAAAAAATGTATTTTGGCACATTTATTTATGAAAATAAAGGAAATTAGGAGAAAAGGAAGGTGAGAGGTCACAGGTTGCATGAGATGAGGAAAATGAAAAAAATAGAGGCTTCATTGATAAAAAGGCTCCTGAGGATCAGTGGGAAGAGTTGGTCAACTAAGCTTGGTCAATTCAATTTTGGAGCTCTCTCATTACTCTCTCTCTCTCTCTATCTCTCACTCTTGGACACTTAGAGTTTTCTTTGAGCCCTCTAGCCTTAGATCAAGGAAGGAAAAGAGAGCAAAAGGAAAGCAAGGAAAGCAAGGATCAAGCAAGGAAGAGCATGATCAAGCAACTTTAGCAACAATAATTGTAGGTAACATATTGTATGTGCGATTTCCTAGCTGGTTTTGACATGCATGGCTTTACATGTTGGTGTATGGTTCTCTTGTTATCCGTGGCATGGTTTTGCTAGTTATGACAATGGTTTTCAACCTAGACTTGCCTTTTTCCAGATTCCATGTTGTGTTAGGATGTTGATCTTGGTTTTGAGCTTTGGAATTGCCAGATGGATTTCAGAATCTAGGGCGGAGGTTGTCTCAAGGTTCATTCCCAAAGGCCTAAGAATCCCTTAACTAGTTTTGGCGAGATACATGATAAACCCTGAGGGAGGTGTCTCAGTTTAGGGCCTAGTGATCCAAGATTAGATTGTGGTAAAGATTGAGAGACAAGGAGATGAAAATTTCCTCAAGGATAGTGATGGATTCTGAATGGAATTCCAAGTTTGGTTTGGTTTTGTGATCGGAGCACTAGTTTTTGTGTGATCATGGTATAGTGAGGGTGGAGGTGGTTTAACCTCTGAATTCCTTTGTATGTTTTTGGGTTGTTTTTCCATAAGATCCCACATTCATGCTTGGAATATGGCACGGGAGTGACTGGCTGAAAGAAAGTTTTGGTTAAGCCATGTCTACGGTCAGGTGGTATGTGGAAGTCTCAAACTTGGTCAGATTTTCCTATGTTTAATAAAAGATAAGTTATCTTGATTTCGTACTTGTTTATATGTGGATTTAATGGTTTTTATCTCACTGTTATTTCCATGGTTTTATGTTAGATATAAGCATAGTTAATTGACTGGTTCATGTGATGGTTATTTCATGTAGTTAGTTGTAATTATTAAAATGATGGATGCAAGACCTAATTGATGTAATAATAGTTCAAGGGAGAAGGTGGTGGTCCTTCTTTTCATGTCTCATAAGAGCTTTCAGCTATTCATGCTCTGTCTTGTATCCTAGACCTGTGGATTGAATTGATGCTAAGTGTTTGACAGAATGTCAATCCCGGTTGGGGATGGTCGAGCCTAGTCCTAGAGTTAGTTTTTGGTTTAATAGTCTTGTCATTATATGTTTAATGGATTTCGAAAGTTACAACAAGTTCTGGGCAATGGCAGGAATTCTAGGCTTCAAAAGTGCCTTAAATCTCATGGACTCTAACACAGGTCTGCTGGAAATAGTCCCTGGACATAGGGATGTAGGCTTGTGGGAGAGTCCAAGAGCTCTTTGGATGCTGGCATAACCATAGCATGGGAACATCCAAAGGTTTAATAGCTTAAAACATCAATGGGACCTAGTGGCATGATACCTGAGTGGTTGGGATGGCTCCTGGGAGTGTTGTTGTTGATGTGGAAGGTATGGTTGATGTGTTTATGTCGTTTCCACTTCCTTAAGGTCACATAGGAGGTTGAATCATATCATAGTAGCCTCTCGTCACATGTTCACCCCAGTTAGCCGGTTACTTTGGTAGATATTGGAAGAGGGTGTTACACACACTCATGGTGTTTGATGAGAAACAATGTGGGGTTCCAGTTGCTTGCGTCACGGCGTCACGTAATACATCACAAGGCATTTCTCTATGGTTGAAGCACCTCATGCATAGGTGTCACCAAGTTTATCATAGTTGTAAAGTTAATGTCTTCATGGTTAATGATGCATTGGTTGAAATCAATGCTTTAAGGTTACTTCAATCTTCTTATTTTATAGTACAACTTATGTTTATTACAAAAAGAACATGCTTGAAACGAATTGAATGTGGTAGGAGAATCACAAGGTGTAATGTTATCTTGTGTGTTTGGAACATACGTCGAGCATGAATAAAAATGTGAATCGATTGGCCAGTAGTCTAGAAATAGCAAAAGATATGTTTAGTGATTTGGGTTTAATTATGAATTATTGTTCCAGTGCTGAAGTGAGAATGAAATTAATGTTTTCTTCAACAAATTTTCTGATGAGGAGAAGTTCCTAGACTATTTCCATAAGAATTGGGTTGTTGGTGACAAGATTTGTAAGTTTACGAACTCTTTCTTACATTTCTCCTTTTGGTTTTCATATGGATGAAATATCTTCATTAACCCAACTTTTTTGAAATTAGGGATGTGGGTAAAAGGTTGTCAAGATTTCCCCCATGCAAATCAGGAGATAAATAATGTTGTGAAGTCATATCACTGTTACCTAACAACATATTTTCTATTTGATAGATGAAAGAAATGTGCTCGTAGGATGTATTGGTTGATATATGTTGTTCTAGCATATGTTGAACCATGTTATCAGTTTAAGGAAATTCTAAAAAGGAAGGATTTTTGAATAATTACAGGAAAAAGAAACAATTTGAATCATTAATGGAAAAAAACAAAAATAATTCCAAATAGCGATTGCAACCCTCATGAGCAAATGTCTCATGCTTTTTGTGTGAGGAGTCAACCTAAACATAATAAGAAATATCTTGTAACTTGTCATTGCACAAATTTCTTAACTTGTGATTTCCCATGATCTATTCGTGGAAAAATTTGTAAGCATGCCATAAAGGTGGGTTGGTTTTCTTCCCGTTTAATTGCTTCAAAATAGTTACTAAATCATCAAAGTACAACTGATTCATACAATGACCCTCTTGAGATAAATATAGAGGAAATATCATATCTTGGTGAAGATGTAAACACATTTTCCATGGATAGTCACACTGTTGATGTAAATGTTGAAGGACTTGAGTTGGCCAATAAGGAGTTATTTGGCTACATAGACCTGGTTCAAAACAATCCTCCTTCTACTTTGATCAAGACTGAACAATTTATTTCTTTGGTTAGAAAAAATTGGATGATGCCAACAATATTCATATTATGGATTATGAATTCATGTGTGGGTTGGGTGATTTTGAGTCATCTTTGAAGAGGAAGAAGAGTTTCTTGAGCCCCAAAAAGAGAAGAAAAACAAGCAAAAAAAATGCAAGATTGGAAACTGACTTGAATATCACTGCAGATGAAGATGAACCATTTGAGTTTGAAAAACTCAACAAGCGAGGTCACCCTCGCTTCAAGATGCATGGTTTTCTAGGTTTGTTGTGATACATTTGTTTTCAATTTGATTTTAATATTTATTAGTGTATTACATGTATTATTATTTTGTTGAATATGGTAATGTATGTTTGGTAGGTGGTGAGGATATGTTTGTTGATTTGGGAAATTTGTCTGAATTGTCATTTAAAGTCAGTAAATAACCCCATGCATTTACACTCAATATTTCAAGACATTGATTATTTTGTATGTTATGGAAGATATATTTCATAGGGTTGTTCCATACTTGCATTATGCTTGCATACAATGGTGTATAATCATGAATCTGATATATAAATTGGAATAAAAACAACGGAAATGTAACAAAATTTGTATCAGAAATGCAACAAAATTGCAACAAAACATGTCAAACATAATTTTACTATTTTTTTATAACTGCTCAATGGTAATTGTGATATATTATTGGTGAATAATATATATTACAACATCAAAGATTATGTGTTTTCAGACTATGAGTTATCACACCAGTGGCAATGAGTGTCAGCGACGGTGAGACAATGTGTCAGCAATGGCAAGTGGGAGAATGTCAGCAATAGTGAGGGTGTGAATATTAGTAAGAACACAGGGTTACTCTAAATATGAGGATGAAGGGGGATTTTCATGAATATTGTTGATACAATAATCACTATGTCCTGCTTCAGGAGGACAAAGTTACCCTATTGTTTCCATAATTTCATTCCAACATTCAATTTTATTTATTTATATTATTAATTTATTTTTTATTTTTTTAGGGTATAAGAATTTTTATATATCTTTGTTGGCAGCCAGATCATTTGATAGCGAAATCTAAGACCAACCTAATTATTCCCATATTGTTCCATGGAAATAATACACTGAAGAACCATTGTTAAGGCTATCTTTAAGTTTAGGTAGTTAAATCGATATTTATTTCAGGTTGTTTTCTTGAGACATCCCAACTTGCTTTACATCCTTCTTGTGTGACAGTCTCCAATACTTGAATCTGGGTTGCACAATATGCAATGGTTTGTTTCCTATTCCTAGCGATATTCTCTACTTCCTCTGACAAACTGGCCAATTGTTGATATTATTCTATCACCTCTATAGGTATTTCATATTCTCTTCTAACCCACATAATTCTCTTAGAATATGTTTAAAAGTTTTAAGAGCTTCCACCCAATTGGTCTGATTTCTTAAATATGATACAAAGGCTCTAAATTGGACATTCCTTACATAAGGGTTGGGATTCCATCTTTTGTTAAGAGAACATAAAATTATGTTGGTACAGTTCACAGAGCAAGTCTTTTTCTAGATTCATATAGGCCCTGTATGCTTCTATGAAACAATTTATGTATTCAACCTGGAAAGGTTTATTTTTTATTATAACATTATTTTTCAACATCAAAAATCTTTTTGCCAAGTACACATTGCAATTGGTTGCAGGATACCTTCAACTAAGCATACCATCCATTATCTGTCCGACATTTTTCTTATCATTCTCCATCTTGGAAAGCTTTCTTTGTAGCTCAGGCATTGTGTTTTTATGTTTTCCTTAAACTTTGTTTATATATTCTTCCCATGTCTTGCAAAGGCCAAAAATTAAGTTTTCATGCAAATGGAAAGGTATTAGTTTTCCCTTGTAAGAGGGTATACAAAAGAATATTTTATCCTTTGGTTCCTCATCCTCTGTTTGGACAACAGTGTCTTTGGTTAGTTTGATCTCTGGTTCCTGATCCTCTATTTGAGCAACAATTTCTATGGTAATTTTCATCTCTGGTTCCCGATCCTCTGTTTGTACAATTGTTTCTTTTTTCAGTTACATCTTTGGTTCTTATTCCTCTTTTTTCATAGTTGTGCCTTTGGTCAATTTTAGCTCTGGTTTCTAGTCCTCTATTTTCACAACAATGTCATCAATCTATTATTTTCCAAGGGGTATATTTTCTTGGACTCCTAGAGAAGGTATATCCATGAAACAAATGGGGAGGGACTCTACAACTTGGGCCAAACAATTTAATCTTTCAAAACTTTATTTTCATCTGAGCTCATCTATTAGGGTTTTAACTTTGTTTTTTGGTTGTCTATTTTTCATCTGGAGAATCCTATTCTTCCTTAACAACGAAATATATAGAGAGATATTTGAACAGGAATTTATTATTTTACGTGCTTCTTTGTCAATTATGGTGGTGCAGTTGCTTGGCCCTCCTCATCATACCCATATAAAATTGAAATTGAGACAAGGCCATATGTTCTGTACCATTCGACTACTCCTTGTATGTACCCATAGTCAGAATGAGGAGAGGGAACCTTCTCAAATTGTTCTTTTGTGTCAGCAAGGTGGCCTAATCCTTGTTCCATGAATCCTTGTTGCATGCATCCTTGCTCCATGACTCCTCCTTCCGTCAATACATCATGTGGATTCTCTTTCTCTTGCTCTTTCTCTTATGTTGTTTCTTATGTAGCAACAAGGATGGTTTCAAGAACTGGAGCAACACGACCTCACTTTTTCCTATTATTCTTGGCTTTTCGGCACCACTTTTGGTCGCTTCCTATATCCTCTCAATCTTCTGGTGGAAGTTTTACTCCCAAATCCTTAGAAACCCTCATAGTTTGAATGTTTGGCAGCTCGACTGCCATATGGAAAGGTTTTGTGGGAATTTCTACATCTGGGAGGTCATGGGACAGAGTTGCAGCTGCTAGGGCATCCTCTAGTGAGGTAGAAACTTCAACATTAGATGGCCTTCTAACTAGTTCATCCCAAGTTCTCCCTTCCCTCTGTAGCACACTAACCACCAAAATTTTGATGAGGCAATGGTGGGACAATGCTTCAAATGGTTGCTTTGATTTATGCATAGATCGGGCCATATGCTCTAGAGTTTTTGTAAGAAAGAAAGGCATGTTAACCAATATGTCATGACATAAGTGGTCTAACAACCAGAGGTGTTGGTAATAAATAATGACATACCTTCCTTCGCACGTGAAATATTTCTACGCAAGGAATGCAATATCTTTCCAGGGTTTTGGTAATGTTCGCCTTTCAAATCCTATGCTTATCTTCTACAGTTATTCACTTGCCTCAAGGGATTCTCACAAAACTTTAGGTTGGGGTTTTCGGGGTGCATACCATTGTTCTCCCGTCTGGGGTAACCCTTTCTCTTATGAAATTTCTTCTTTTGTCACATGCAACACTATCCGTGCTGCCTCATATTTTCCCTCCCTGTAATGCATGGCAAATTTTAGATCTATGTCGTCGTCATACCCCTACAACTGACAAATATACTCAATCTAGCCGGCCTGTTCAAAAAATGGTCTAGCACATGGAAATGTGTGTAGCAATTATTTTGAAGGTTCTCTGCAAACTCTTGGGCCTCCCATATTTAGTCAGAGTTCAAAGTGGTTATGGCTATGTTTCAAAGTGGCTATATCTGTGTTTGGAAAGTGCAAAATTTTGAATGTGGGAGAGCGACAAGCAATGAAAGAGTTGAGGGTAAGCATGTAATAATGCATTCCAGTAATAATGGGAGATTCCCCTTCTACCAGTCATGTTTTACCGCAATGGTGACCATTTGAATGGGAGGGTGAGTTTTCGTCCATTTGGCACCAACCTCTCATTGTTGTCGTGATCACGCGAGGTTTCTATTGTACACAGTCAGAAGTTGCTGCAACAATGACCATTGGAATGGGAGGGCAAGTTTCCATCCACTTGATATCAATCGTTTCTTGCTACCGTGATCACATGAGATTCCCCTTCTATGCAGTTAGGAGTTGCCACAATGGTGACCATTGGAATGGGAGGGCAAGGTGCTGCAACTAATGCAATTCATTTGGGGCAACCCTGATTTTCCATCATAATAATTTAAAGTTTGTTTATGTGCAACTTTGTGGGCCCATGCACCATTACACTCACTCTTTAAATTACTTTCCTTAAAAAGTATTGGTTACAATTTATTAGTTATCCTTGAATGCATATTATAATTTTGCATTATTATCAAGTTAATTTCATTGATTTGTAGGTTGTTCATATTATTTTTACTATTTTGCAGGCCTAGCTGTTGTTATGGTCATGTATGTCAGAACGCGCTTCAATTCAATTCACATGATCTTGTTGCTGAAGATGTTGATAATGGAGAAATTCACAACAATTGAATGGTTTATTTAGTTATTTATACAATTTTGTCCCTTAAATGGGTTGGATCTATGAATTGGAAAAATACAAGATATCACAATTGCATTTTGCATATCACCATGTGTAAAGGAAAAATTAAATAATAATGATTGATCTATAAGCTATCTTGGTTGGTTTGTAACCAAGGGTATCTCACATAATTTGTTATGTTAGGGGCTTATTTAAGAATTTGAGCTCATTAGACTTGTATTAGAGACTTGTATAAATTTGGCATGTGCTACTCATGGATAATGAATGATGAATGTTCCTAGAAGTTGTTTTTCATATTGCATCCTTGAAACTCCATTTATTCTTGCCAACTAAGTATAAATTCCTAGACTAGTTGTGATGCTACCTATGGTGACAATGGGACTTTGTCTGAAGTTGTTGTTGTGCCCTCCAGCTTTATCCTATTCAATATGCATGATAACTTGCACAACACCAAGTTCAAAAGCTCTAAGTGCCAAACCCTAGATGCAAACCCCTATGTGTATTGTGTAAGACAAAACCCTAAGTGAAAAACCCTAGGTGGAAACCCTTACCATAATGGATGAAAACACATGTGGAGAAATTGTAGCATGAAAGATGACATAACAAGACAATGTCATGAAGCATATATAAGAATCACTACCATTCTCCAAGGCATGTCAATATGATAGAAAAACCCTAGCTACAAGTTTAAAATCCTAGAAACAAGTTCTAAACCCTAGCAACAAGTTTAAAACCATAAGTGAAAAACCCTAGGTGGAAACCCCATAATGCATTGTCTACAATAAAACCCTAAGTGAAAACCCCTAGGTGCATTTTAAAGTAGAAAATCATGAGTGAACACCCTAGGTGCAAAACATTGCATTGGTAAAGATGATACCCCTAGAATTATTCACATCTCGTGAACTAGAAAAGTTTGAGAGAGATAGAGAGTAAAGGTTCTTGCTAGAATATTATTGTGGTTATACTTCAGTGAGGGATATTTTCTTTTATGCAATATCAAACCGTAGATAAAAAATAAAAACTAAAAATGCATAGGAGCAAGGAGTAGAATTCTTCACAACTCGTGAACTAGAAACTTTTGAGAGAGAAAGATAGTACCATATTCTATAGGAGACTTGTAGGAGACCTAAATTTGGCTTGAAAACAAGACATCTGAAAAGTCACTAAATTTTGGATTGTAGTATTCCTCTATAATTTCGACCTATGTCTCTAAATTTTCGGACTATAGTATCTCTCTGCAACCTCGACCATCTCAACACACCTCAGACCTGTCCAAAAATAAACCCCTGTACCCTTCAATATGTGGAATTATGGGTGTTGGAAATTTTATGATAGATATAACTTATGGAGCAGTAAATTGTTGGAAACCTTGATTGGAAAGTGAATAAGTATTGAAGGCATTCTAAGGTCTCGTTTTGTAACATCTTTGGAGTCCTCACTATTTGTTAATAAAAATATTTATTTAGTTGTTCATTTTTGGGTTTTTTTTTTTTTGAAAGTGATCTTGAGTGGTAAAATAAAATTTGTAAAAGGAAATACTGATTCAACCCCACCCCTCTCAGTATTTCCAACATATAGGCAAAAATGAAATTTATTCAAAATGACACAACTGAACTGAAATGAACTGTTAGACACAACTTAAATGTAATAAATATAACACATCTGAATTATAATCACAATGTAATTCCATTAATAGCATTGAGTAAAAAATACATTCCTTACATACACGTTGTGTTGAGATATAAAAAAGGTACCAAAAAATAAAATGAGCCTATCTATAAAAAACAGAGCTCATATAAATACATAAAAAAGGATGGACATAATGGATGTTTATGATGCTACAATAACATCATAATAAATAAGACCACCATAATAGGACTCCCACCATAATAACCCCAATAGCAATCACAAGAACAATGCATTCATTAACAAGCCACATATATTGATGTCGACCAATGACAATTGGTAGAGCACACACTGATTCCTCTGCATATCATGCACATATGCATCCATTGGATATTGCTTCAATGAGTATATCATCAAAAACCTTTTTGACATCTAGTCGGTAATTTATGTTAAAGTTTTGAAATTGTGAAGCAATGTTTTTTGCTTCTTTGTGGAGGGGTTTCAAATTTTGTTTTCTAACTTGGTAAATTCCAATAATTTGATTGGTTATCAATTCTGAATTGGTGTAAGTGACAATGTCACTTGCAGCATGATTCCTTGCTTCTCTTAGCCCATCAACTAGGGAAAGCTAATAAGGTTCATTGTTGGTGGTTGTCCTAGGAATTTCTCTACTGTTTTGATAGACTTGGATTAGTGCTTCATTGTGAAGCACAAATCTAGTCCATGCTTCGCCTGGGTTTTGATGGCACCAAAATTGAATGATCAATGTCCACTTTTGCACCATCTGCAAAACAAGAAAACAATTAAATGAAAAAAAAATTAATGAAATATTGTTAGATTTTGTTCAAACTATGTTGCAACAACTCATTGTTGTAGTGGAAGAAACTCATTGTTGCAGTGGCGACAACTCAGCGTTACAGTGGAAAAAACTTACTGTGGTGGTGGGAACTCCCTATTATAGTGGTTGAAACTCATTATTATAGTGGTTGCAACTCACTGTTACCGTGGTGAAAACTCCTTGTTACAGTGGCAGCGAAAACTCCCTGTTATAATGTTGACAACTCATTGTTATAAGCAATTTTTTCCATTGTAACTGGGAGTTGTCGCCACTGTAAAAGTGAGTTATTGTCACTGTAATAGTGAGTTGAATCCATTGTAATAGTGAGTCTCCCTATTAACCATGTACATTAAGATAATAATCACTGTAACAATGAGTAATAGAACAACACCATTATCACTTTATCAATAAACCAAATCTAAAAGAATAACTACCTCATTTTTTTTCATTCTAAGCTTGATAATATTTATATTGGTAAAGTAGAATATAGTGAAGATGAAGTGTGACCTTGCTTGAGGGAAACAAAGACCACAAAGAGTAAAAAAAATAATTTTTATCTTGCATGATTACCGGGTAGTGTCCTTTACATTTATAACCTTATTTGTAATATTGTGTATATATATTTTAAAAAGAAACATAAAATATAATTGACATAACAAAAAGGGGAATCATAATTCCCCTCTATAAAACTGGCCAAATGAAAACTTTTATTCCCAACGCAAGTAGGCATGTTCTTATTTTTACCATTGTTGGGAATCCTTATATTCCTTAATATATTTGTCATCGAAGATGGGGTTGGGGAGTATCTTTAGACACATGAGGAAGTATTTTTTTTAGCATTGAGTTATGCTTAATATTCTTTGGGATTTTCACTAAAATGTTAATGTTATAAACTTCTATACAAACTATTTATGAATAATGTCTCGTTATTGATGATCAATTTTCTCCATAGTATGATCTATGAACAATTTGTTCAACAAAAAAGGCTTCTAAGATTGAAAATTTTTGTAACCTTGGATTGAGAGAACTCGATGTTCAAAATTGAGTCCCCCAATTCTACTTCAACATGTTGACTGGAGAAATTACTCATTTTATACCTAACCAAGTTTTAGTATGGGAATGTCTTACTTGATAGGAGTATAGAAACAATAGTGTTAATTAGATGTCGAATTCATGTCATCACAAGCATAGATGATGCAATGAGGGATATTCTAGTGTAGGGGATCATTGGGAGCTTTTTTGGCCACTTGTTTGAGCTTGCATTTGTTGGGATCATAGTTCATTGCTAAGTTCAACATTTCAATTTGTGGACATTAGATAAGAGCTACAAAGGAGAGGTGATAATGAGGGACAAACATAATGGTTGGGAATTGGCGTGGAGCCAAGACGATAGCTACCCAGTTAGAGAGAAAAAATTGAAAGAGGCCTCCTAGATTGACATATGAATTTCCCTAATTGTAGTTTGGATTTTCCTACCCAAGTTTGATGTTGAGCCAAACTAGATGACAAGAAAATGAAAAGGAATAAACCAACAATAAACAATACCAAAGAATTCATGAATCCCACATTATTTATTCCTCTATGCATAATTTTTTTTCTTGATGAATGAACCATTTAAACATATGACACTTTTTGAGGCATGATGATTCATGTGATGGAATTAATGGTCAAATCATACCATCTAAGAATCAAATGGAAGGCATATGCAACAAAATATCGCATTCTAAACACCATCCAAAACCCTATTTATTACATAATGCAGTCCACATGGACATGACGCCCTATTTATTTTGGGGCTTGTGACACCTCATTTGATAAAGTTATGGCTATGACGTTATTGTAATTATAGAATTTAGTTAAAATCTAATAATAATTGAGTTAAGGTGTGTTGCCCCATATGGAGGCAATGTTGCAATGGTGTAAGTGTGTGTTTGCAAACATTTACATGTCTCAAGTAACATAAATGAAAAAAATACCTATATGATTTCGAATTCAATTTATTGTATTGTAATTTTGTGATTAATAATAAAATTACAAACACTTTTTTCCAACAAATTACAAACAATGGTGACAAACGTGTTGTTGCAATGATGACCAGCGAGTTGCCGCAAAGATGAGCCAAATAAGTGTCGTTGCGACAACTCACTGGTCACCGTTGTGGTAACTCGCTTGTCACGTTGCGGAAACTCACTAAAAAAGCTTCAACAAAAAAAGCGGCAAAAGAAATTGGGAGTGTAATGAAAATTGCTAGGAAATTACCTCTACTCACTAGGTACTTCTGCTCTACATGCTCTAACTGGACCAAATTGTTAGAAACCCTGAAACATCCCACAAATTTGTTAGTAGGAGAAAAAATAGTGCTTATAAAATGTAGAAAATGCAGATAATTTGTAAAGAAATAGTAAATTTACCTTTCCAAGATAACCCACTATGAAAAATGGTAACCCTATCTTCGATTGAGTCTTCTTCGCCAAATTTGGAGATAATTTTATCTGTCTCACTCGGTAGAGGATAAATTCACTTGGTGAATTTCTGAAAACAATAGGCAAAATCTCGACAAAATGAAATGGGGCTTCCAGGGCACAAGATTCGCAGAAAAAGCTCTAAAATTACGTGCAGTAGATTATAGATGGAAATTGTAGCAAGAATCCATGTATGGTTTCCTCTCTGAAAATGATAGCTCTGATTGTAGATGGAAATTATAGCAATAATCCATGCATGGTTTCCTCTCTAACAATGGCAAGCGAATTCCTAAAAATGGAGAATGGTATCTCTGAAAAGGAACGAAGGGGTCTTTCATTGGGTGCTTGACGAAACGAAATGGGGCTTCTACACCTAGGGATCGACGGAAAAAGATCTGGGATAAGCTTTGTCCTCCCATGTGCGGCAGATTGGAAAAATCATCGACTGTACAGAGCCATAAATTGTTGTATTAAAATTTCAAAACTACGCCACCACTTGTAAATATCACTCTTACTCCATAAACATTTGGCAGCAAACTATTGGTGAACTCTAGGAGCTGTCTTATTGATGAGCTGGGGCCGGACGGGCTGGCGAATGGAAGTTGGCATTACGATGACACAGACAGAGAGGGAGAAGGAGAAGTTTGGACATTTTCATTTGGAGATTTAAGGGATCCAAGGGACCCATATCATCAAGGGGCTCGCTAGAGGTGAGCGAGTGCGAAACACGAAGGGTGTTTTGTCAAACCGTTAGCTTACTCCATTTAGAAATGGAAGCGAATATATATATATATATAATATATATATATATATAATAATATATATATATATATATATATATATATATATATATATATAAATATATATATATATTATATATATAAAAGAGAGAGAGAGAGAGAGACAGAGACAGAGAGTACATAAAAGGCGATGGCGTGAAATATCTAAGCGTGTGTCTCTATACTATACCGAAGAGTCGCTATAAATACTGGAACACTGAAGCATGTGTCACTTTACTCTACGGAAGAGCTACCATGCACGGTTGGAATTTGATGGGAAAAATGCCAGTGATCGAGAGTTTTTCCCATCAATACGTTTAAATAATTTACATCACCATTTCTTGTGATGTGTATTAAAATTTACAAAACATATTTTTGATGTTTTATTTTTTCACCAAAACATTATTAATATCCTATAGGCATGTTCCATCTAGACCGGGGCTTATCAGGTCACTATTTATGCTCATGTACATCCATCGATTCTCCAAAAGTTTCCAACAACTACCCTACTCATGTTCAAGCTCAAGTTTCAATTTTGACATGCTACACTGCTTTCAAGACTTTCCCTTGCTCCAACTAAGAACTCTCCAATGTAGTTGATGACATCCACCAATATGAATTCAATGCCACCATCTCCCGGTACATGAGTTCAAACTCAACAGTCGTGTGTGAAATTTTTTGAAGAATTAAAAAGGTTAAATTTCCAAAATAATGTTTTAGTTAGAGAATTACCACATGAGTTGGGTAACCTGGAAATTTTAGAATCCCATGGTGTTACAAAGAGAAGTATGAAGGGAAATTTTCTAATGGAAATCGAGAACCTTTAAAAAAAACATAGTTCGACCCAATACCAGAACTTATCGCCTGCGACGACATCTCATTCTTGACTCGTTGTTTATGAAATTTGATTGCACAACAAAGAAGACAAACATGACATGGAGCAAAGTAATGCAACACAAAACATATCTCAAAAGAAGAGGTTTGCCAATGGAAATCGGGAACTTAACCAAACTAAGAAAGTTTTTCCTTAGCCACAACCTATTCCATGACGTGATACTTCTTTAGGGCATCTGTGGGAACTGTTAATAATGGATTTTAAGGTTTAATGCATTATAGCACCCAATTCCAACATCTTTTGGGAATATGATATCTCTTATAAAAATGGATTTGGGTGACAATGGCTTACAAGAGGAAATTCCTAGGGTATTAGGGAATTTGAAATCCCTTACATTTTTGGATTTAAGGAATAGTAAGCTTCACGAAAGCATTCCTGGTTCCTTAATAGAGATGAAGAATTTGCAAGAGATTTACGTCAGTAATAATCGCCTGGGAGGATTGATTGATCTTCTTCAATGGGGAAATTTATAGTCTTTGATCAGTTTGGATCTTTCATCCTCATATTATATTGTAACCATTCCAGAACAATATGGGGAATTGAGGATGCTTAGGTACCTTGCCTTGAATGATAATAATATCACCATGAAAGTTCCTTCAAAGCTGACAAATTTACCAAATTCTGCTCTTTTTATTAAATAACAACAATTTGTTTGGTCCTTTGGAATTTTCATGAAAGTCTTATGAATGAATTGGAAGGTATCCAACTCTGTGGAGCAATCCAGGGCTTTGTTATGTTACACAAAATCAGAACTTTGTTCCAAATAGAATAACTCTATTCTGGAATGGTAAGAGCTGAAAAAACTCATGACACATCAATGAATTTCGTAGTTGGATATGGTGCAAGAAGTTGTAATTTAAGATCCTCTATTATATCATTTTCTTCTTTGGTTATGAGTTTCATACTATGAATTTTCAGTGGACAATAGTTCTGACACTAAGGGAAAATTTAACTAGAGTGAAAAGGAGAAATTTTTCTATCTTCATTAAGCTTCCCTTAAAATCAGAACTTTTTTCCAAATGGGGTAACTCTGTGTTTCGAATGGTAAGAGCTAAAAAAAGTCACAACACATCAATGAATTCAATAGTTGTATATGGTGCAACAAGCTGTAATTTAAGATCCTCTATTATAACATTTCTTTCATTGGTTATGAGTTTCATAATAGGAATTTTTTGTGGATAGTGGTTTTGACACCAAGGGAAAATTTAATTGGAGTGAAAAGGAGAAATTGTGTTGTCTTAATTAAGATTTCCACATATGATCCTCTGCTCTTCTGGTTGGTTGTGATTATGTACTTATTTCAAACAGGTTGGATTTCATGATTGTTTGATGCATCACAATCTAGGTCTATCTATGAGGTTACTAGTTTTGATTCGAATGGAAATTGGCATCCACCCATGGTATTCATTTACTCATGGTATTTATCCACCCACAAAATTTACCCATTGTATTGTAAGTGGCATCCACCCACGGTATTCATTCACCCATGGTATTTACCCATGACATTGTAAGTGAGATCCATCTATGGTATTCAATCAACCATGGTATCTACCCACCCATGGAATTTACCTGTGGTATTATAACTAAAAAAAGACTATAAGTAAGAAGTTGCATTTTGTAAAATGACATATTGTCCACCATAATGTAAATTTTACAATTATTCTCTATTTTAATAAATATTTTCTTGGTGGTTTTGTTTAATATGTGTTCTCCTATTTTCTTTTGGCATTTAAAATTTTCAAATCTTGGGGCCTCCCCCCAGATCCATTTCATTTTTTTAGATCTTGAGAGCCTCCCCCCAAAATTCGGATCAATGGTATCAGATTCAGGTTACAACTCCATGGGAATGAGGGTTTGACGCATATTTTAGTTTCAAAGCTTTGCAGCAACCTTCAACAAACTTCATGCACATGCTATGACCTCCACATAACACTTTCATGGGCAAAGCGGGAACAATTTTGTTTTTCATTCTTTTGAAGGAATTTTTTGGGTGGCGAGTTGGCAGATCATATCTGAAAATTTTGGTGCAAAATTTACAAAAAAAAATAACATATCTCGATTCCTTGAGAAAAAAAACCCAAATTCAAAAAAAAAATTGGTCGAATTAGAGTCCGAATGAGGGAGATATCACTTATTTAAATAAGTTCTGTTGCAGAAATTGTTTTGACGACAATTCATGGACAACGAATCTCCTATCGATTTTTTTACTTTTTGTTCAGAATTTCAAAAAAATGATTATAGATCTAAACTCCTCTTGAAAAATCACCCATTTAAAAAAAAAATCGGGTGAATCGGAGTTAAAAAATATGAGGGAGATATTGCTAATTTAAAATAAGTTATTTTTTCAGAACTTTTGTGACAACGAGATAGTTGCAACACAAATATGAGTTTCCATAGCATCTAGATAATAATTTCAATCACATGGGAAGATGCAGAATGATCATTCTATTTCCAAAAACAGGCTATAATAACGATTCTGGCTTATATTGACCGAGTTATGCCCATTTTAAATTAATTTTTATATCTGGAGCATCATTCAGAAATGGTTCCCTTTGGAGATGTGCCCTCCCACCCTAGTTTAGTAGAAACTTGCTTCACATTCACCAGTTTCAGCATACCAACATCCAACTTGGGTTCTTTGGAGACGTTCCCTCCCACCCTATGCTATGTAGGCACCTGTTACTTCATCAAAAATCAACATCATGATTATGGGTCAACTGTACAAAATCCTTGTCATCGAAGTCCATTTGCTAGGCCGAACATTGTTAGTATCACAGTTTTTCATAAGCATTATAGGGTATCTCTATCCTCAGATCTTTTTTTTTCATGGTTATGTGTCATCCACAAATCCACACTTCATCGAAGTTCATTTGCTAGGCTGCACACTGTCAGTATCACAGTTGGTCACAAGCATTACAAAATATCTCTATCCTCGGATCTTCGTTCATCACGGTTATGGGTTAACCACACAAATCCCTTCCCTTCAATGGCTCTTCATATTCAACAAAGGCTTCTTAGGAGGGAACTTCATGCAATGGGGACCATTGCTTCTTAAGGAAAGAGGAATGATCTAAATGGAAATTGGCATCCACCCATGGTATTCATCGACTCATGGTATTTATCCACCCATGGAATTTACCCATTATATAGTAAGTTGTATCCACCATGGTATTCATTCACCCATGATATTGTAAGTGAGATCCACCCATGGTGTCTACCCACCCATGGAATTTACCTGTGGTATTATAACTAAAAAAAGACTATAAGTAACAAGTTGCATTTTATAAATGGACATATTGTCCACCACAATGTAGCTTTTATGGTTATTCTCTATTTTAATAAAAAAAAACTTAGTGTTTTTGTTTAATATGTGTTCTCCCCTTTTCTTCTGGCATTTTAATTTTTCAGATCTTGGCGACCTCCACCCCAAGACCCATTTCAATTTTTTAGTCCTTGGGAGCCTCTCCCTAAGATCCAGATCAAGTTTGGTTCTCCTGAAAGACCAATTGCATATTTGTAATCAACGAAAGGAGATAATGGTTTCAACTATGCTAATTCATTTAATGAAACCTGAATTCTTGAGTAAGAGGAAAGTGACATAATTATCATCTTACGTACCTGCAATTTTGATTCATAAAGTTGACACCGGTTCCTTTTTTTTCAGCATACTTTGTTTCTTTTCTTGTGTGGTATCTAATTCCAAGTACGCTCAGAGCCGAGATACAGTGAATCACCAAGATCCTTGGTATGCAATCAAACAAATATGTGTAATAATTTTATAGTAAATACAAAAGAAGCCTCCAAATACCAAAAATAAGTGTTATTATAAGTACTATTTGAACATAAAAGGAGATTGCAGTGATTATAACCAGTGTTTGAACATAGGAGGAGATTATAGGAGACTTAGATTTTAGTGCATCAAGGTTGTGGGAAACATCCATGTGGTTGTCTTATTTAATTTCTTGAATCTGTTTCTAGTATTCATCTTTAGTTATCACACTTTAAATGGTCAAGTTACTTGTATTTTTTTTTATCTTTTTTCTTTTAAATACCATTCTCTATGCTATACACATGCAATAACTTTAACCTCAATTGAATATTTATTCATTTGTTTATGCACTATAGATGGTTATATCATGGCATAACTTCAAAGTGGTAGAAAGAGAGTTTCCTAAAATACCAATCTTCCATTGAAATTAGCATGCGGTGAGAAGTGAACATCCACTGATGATTTGAAATTGGTCATGTGAATATTCACTGATAACAATAAAATCATACATACAATAAATTCAATATTTTTAAATTAAGTTTTTACCTATTCTAATATTACTTCACCAAAATTTGCAATTTTGTTGTCCATAATTATGATTTATTATCACAATTGCACATATTTATGGTACTATTTCCTTCACTATTATTTTTTGGTCAATGGTAAGGCAATCCCACATGGATAAGAATTGTGAGACATCTAGATCATAGGAAAGAACAATAATAAAAATACTAATGACATTTTGGGTAATGAAAACAATGAAGGTGGAGACGGAGAGAGTAAGTTTAATTGATTCAAATGTTTGAGGAAAATTGCAAAGTGGGATGAAAAGGAGAATATTGAAAATTCAATGATAATGAGACGAAGGAAATTCAAACTAGTTGAAGATGAAGATGATAATTATATGGTAAAACCTTCCAATGAACTAATAATGCAAGATGAATCTAAAAAATAATTCTTTATTCGTGTTGGCAAGTTTAAATATCGAGCACAATTACATTTATTTGATAGTCTCATGTGTGACGGCTTAGACATAGGTCATGGAGATTTGATTGTGTGTGGAAAAACCTCTAGATAGTTAGTGTCGAGCGACATTGAGAAATGTCATTATGAGGCATTCTAACAACTACCCAGAACCTTTAAATGATAGGTTCTTGCATGAAACCTCACAAATGTCCAAGGTTCCAGGCATGAACTTGTGATCTAAAAGTTTTGAGTAAGTCATAATGGCAATTCCGTAGTGGGGGCTTAGTGCTTGCCTCTAAAAGGCAAGTAATCCAATTGCACTTGTCTGAAAGGCCTAGTAGGAGAGGAGTGAGTTAAGAAGTGGACATGTAAGGTGTATGAAGGCCTCCTAAAATAAGTAGATGGGAACAATTTCTTAATACTAAGTATTTCAAGAAGTGTACATCACAAAGTTCCCTAGGAAAAGTTTTGAATAACGCATTACTTACGTCAATTTGTACTAAGTTCTTCATCTGCACTATGGACATGGGGAAGCTTGAAAGGGGAGAGTAGATATAAAGGTCGTGCAACTAGCGAGGTTGCTACAGTGTTTGTGTTTCAACTATCAGGAAAAAGCCTATGATGATTTTTTAGTAAGAAAATGAAGTGTAACAAAAGAGGAAAGAAAAATAAACATACTTTGATATTCATGTTCCCACAATACTCTTAATTCTTTTCCTTCCACTTCCAAAACTTTTAAATTCTCCATGAGAATCTAGGAAGGTAGGGAAGAATGTGTACACTTATACCAATAGATCCATTGGCGCTGTGGTGCTAGGACCCTTCTTAGTATTTGTTCTAAATAATCACCTTTAGTCACAACAAGTTGCAAATTCAAAATGCCATAAAAATGGAAATTATGTAATAGAAACATCATATAGTTTCCAAACAAGCATAAAATAATAGGTAAATGATTAAGTGTGTGGATATATCAAATTGAAGCAAGATGATATATGAGATCATTGATTTCAAAAGCTTTGAGATTGCTAAGAACTCTTGAAAAGCATAATTAGATGATTGAAGTGGAGGCAGGTGGATCAAAATGCCGAGACGCTTTATAAATTTTGTGGAAGTTATGTTTCGTTTGTAAATGAAAAATTTACCAAAACTCTATCTCTAATTATGAAGTAATCAAGCCAATAATTCCAATACCCTTGAAATAGAAAAACAATTTTTTGTTCAAATCTTTATTGATAAAAGATTAATTTATTATCAAAACATCGTTTTAAAATGACATAATTTTAAATAAAACAATACTCTATAAAAAAATGTAAAAACTCAAAATTAAAAAAAAAAAAAAACAAATTGTGTGACAAATCCAAATTCCAACCCTGCGTCGTTGGCAAAGGATTGCTTTCAAAAGAGGGGGGTGGATGGCCCAATTTTGAAAACGTGAATAGAGTGTGGTCTTCACTCGTTTACGAATGGTTTTCAGCGTTGGTCCTGCGAATCGGGTGAAAATTGACGTAAAAAGATTTGGGATTAAACATGCGCAAGATCCGTAGGAATCCAGTGAGATCTACCTACTGAAATGACGTAAGCTGACTTTTTGGTTTAATGACGTAAGCTGAATTTTGTAATGAATTTAATGGACGTTTCCTATATTCTTGATAACTTTGTGCAGATATGAAAATATTTGAAAACATATTTAAATATTAAAAGATATTCGTAATATCAATTCGAAGGACTTTTTAAATTGTTTGTTTATATCACATAATCGGTTATGTATTTTTTTAGGAGTTGTCTATAATGCGACTTTTTGGAGATTCCGGTGATGGAATCCGGCGGAAGAAATGAGGTTAAATCTTGATTTTTAGCAATTAAAATGGTTTTTTAACTGCATATTTGGATTCAGCCAGCGCCCTGAAAAACCCCTGGGAGCCATTGATTGTGCAGAAACTAGCTATCAAACTTGGGATTCCAATGAATTGCTGCCGGATTTTGACCGGGAAAATCCGCCGGAAAGGCTTTCAAAAAGTCGCGTTATAGA
>APFE031190446.1:0-21832 GCA_000404065.3 Pinus taeda | reverse complement strand
TAAAAATTTTAAGAATTTTTAGTTATAGTTATCTATTTTCAATTTTAAATATTTTGATCAATTTTTTTGCAAAATAAAATCATTTGATTCTAACCAAAATAATTAGAAAAAAATAACTTTCCAAATATCAAAATAATTCAAACGAAAATAACTTTCTAAACTAATATGTAGTCTTTTAGTAGTCTAACTAGCGGTAGCCTAACTAGCCGGAGGAATTGCCTAGAAAGTTATGGAAATTCTGGTTATATTTAGAGAAATTCAGGCAAAATTTTTTGTAAATCCAATTTAGAGTGATTAAATTTCAAAATTTTAAGTGTCGTAAACGTTTTTGATGGCGCTAAATCCATTTCCATCCCTATGCATTATTTCAACTTTGGTGATTAGTCATCATCCTGTTTCCGAGCCAACTTCGATTGAGGTCGCCAGTTCGAAACCCGCCCCACGCTGCAACGACCCATGAACTAGTCGTTAAGATTTCAGAACACAGATGTTCCGGATAATCCACATTCCCACAAGCAATTATTCAAAAATTCCACAACTCCATGGGGTCTATAAAAATGTTCACGTGGTCCTCCTTCTCCTGCTCAGGCTGCTACCAAGTATTGTGAACAAGTTCCAACGCCAAAACCTCCTCAATCGATGGAAATCTCTCCAAATTCAGGCTCAAGCGCCCTTCATAATTGCCGCGTGATAGCTCAAATGAAATTTCACATATCGAACTCCCCTTCCTCTGATATTTGATGACTATCGCTCGAAAACTCCGTTTGTGATACCGGATCTAGTCTTCATGGCGATGTAGCCTCGTCCATGGCCTTATTATTAAAATTTTGCAGAGAGGGCGAACTCGAAGGGAGTTGATCCGATGCATATTTGGCGGCGGCGAGCTGAATCTTCATGCAGGAAAGAGTAGAAGCAAGCGGAATGTCGGGCACAGAATTGGGGAAATTGAATTTGGTGTCAATCTCCCTCTCCCATAACGGTTGCTGACTATTTGGAATCTGTTTGCCGTCGAGTTAGCTCCCTTTACCACCGATTAATTATGGAAACCGTATGTCAACTGATTCCATTAATTCAGGAAACTATGTGCATTTATATTAATTTCTGGTTGGGAGCACCTGGAGTGGTCCATTACTCCCTCTGCAGTTCTCTACCATGATCTGTGGAATACTTGACACATAGCCATTAGAAGCTTGATGGAAGCTTGGCTTTAAATTTTTCTGTTTGGTCCCCAAGCTTACATCTCAATCTCTTCAGTTTTACACCATCAAGTTGAGAGAGCAGAGCTTGGAAGTACCTACAGATTTTTAGAATTCCTGAGCTTCGTACAGTTATCTTCTCAAATGTAAGGAGTAAGCCAGTATATGGTTTTTGCCATTGGTCTGTGTTTGAATAGAGTAGTATCACTCATCGACAATCAAAATTTTTCCATATTGCTTTGTTTTATTGTCTGAGAGTGTTTGTTGTCGAGCTTTCAATCCGCAATCGGTTTCTTTAAGCTCTTATTGTAACTACAGCATGTCTGAATCTAATCTAATAGTCTTCTGTTGAATCTCAATTCCTTGCCATGAGTAAGCATTCCAGGATCTTATTGTAGCATGCGTTGTTTGGTAGGCTATGTGTTTTAAAAGAAGAAGTTGAACAATTCAATCCATAAACAGGATAGAAGACTCAGTTTTGGCTGTTTGATTCTCTGCGTGGAAATAAGTTTGGAGCTTGGATTATAAATAGTAAAGGGAGAAACAGTGACAGATTAAAAGTAGCATCAATGGCCAGAGGTATTTTTCTTGGGCATTAAAGTTTATTACGCATTAAAGTTTAGATTTAACATTGTTAAAGTTTTTAGAATCGTTATTTACATTCTAACATTTGGTATTAGAGCCCATATTTTATCTCTGCCTTGGTGTTATAGACATATTGGCCTACCGCCTGGTTGAATTATATGCATTTCACATGCTTCTATCCTTATCCATGGTCGTTTTTTTTATTATCTTTTGGTACTCCAAAGCTACAAAAGGCATCAGTTTAACTATAGTAATAATGTCTTGAAAACATATAAGCTAGTGAGTGAAACAACTAAATAACATTTATGGATTTATGCTATTACTCTATGAAAGAAATCTAGTTGTGGAAATATGGTCGGCGAGAATTTAATTATTAAAATTGCAATTGATTTTAGATGATTCAACCCAATAATCCTATTTCTGGGTTTTTTGTCATTTTGACTTATTCTTTTCACAAAACATTATTTTTACTTTTGTTAAGATTTGTTTATAATCTTATAAGTGAATTTTAAGTGCTTCGTGTGAGTGTTCCATTTTTTTATATTTTTAATTGCTTCATATTAAATTGTGTATACGCCATTTCACGTAACATGAAATGTCAAGTATTGTGTATAGTTTTGTTTATGCAATTTATGTAAGAAATACTGTCTAGTGATCCATATAATTTTAATTGATTAGAGAATAGCCACAACATCTCTAATTAAATAATATTATATATTAAGTCTAATTAGGATCACATAAAGATTATTTAGACATTAATTGTAATTAATTATACTAAATATAATAAATTTTATCCCACAGGAAGGATTTTTATTATATTTTATATAATTAATTAGGATAAAATATTCATAACTTACCCACATGAATTATGAATTAATAATTTTATCATAAAGTTCAAAACTAAGATACAATTTATATCAAATTGTAATCATAATATACCCTTTAGAATTATGAATTAAGTGAATAGTTTGATAAATTCTATCATAAAGAATAATTGAATCTGCTTGAATTGAAAATTTAGCCCACATGCAATTTTTATGTCATTAGATTCAATTTTAAGCATGATTTACATTGGTAAAGAATGAAATCTTATTTAGGCCTCAATTTTAACATAAGCATGTGATATTTAATTTTGATGCAGTTGTACAACCTGCAAATGTCTCTGAAATTCGTTGTGATATCTCTGAACTTAAGGGAGATAACTATAAGGTCTGGAAGGAGAGAGTTCTCCTTCATTTGGGGTGGATGGACATAGACTATGCTATTAGGAAAGATGAACCACCGGCACTCACTAATACCAGCACTACAGCGGACATCATGCTTTATGAACGATGGGAGAGATCTAATTGCCTAAGCATGATGTTCATTAAGACTAAAATTTCAGCTGGTATTCGTGGTTTTGTTGATCAACATGAAAAGGTCCGAGACTTGTTAAAAGCCATTGATGATCAATTCGTCACTTCAGATAAGGCACTAGCAAGCACCCTAATCATGAAAGTTCTCATCGCTAAGGCTCACGAGTGTGAAAGGTGTGTGCAAGCACATCATGCAGATGAGGGACAGTGTGGCTCAATTGAAGAAACTCGAGGTTGAAATATCGGAGTCTTTCCTGGTGCACTACATCCTGACACCCTTCTGCACCAATACGGACCCTTCAAAATCTCATACAACACACATAAGGATAAATGGTCAATTAATGAACTCATGACCATGTGTGTTCAAGAGGAAGAGAGACTGGTGATGGAACTGGGAGAAAGTGCAATGCTGGCAATGCGTGGAAAGGGAAAATCTCAAACCAATCAGAAAGGGAAAGGTAAAGTACCTCCCCAAGCCGATATCAAGAAGGATTCCATGTGTTTCTTATGTAAAAAGAAGGGACACATGAAGAAGGAATGCACCAAATTTCAGAAATGGCTTGCGGACAAAGGTAATTTAATCTCGTTTGTTTGTTATGAATCTAATATGGTTAATGTTAATATTAACACATGGTGGATTGATTCAGGATCAACAATTCACATTTCAAATTCCTTGCAGGGTTTGCAAAACCTAAGGAAGCCAGTGGGAAGTGAGCAAAGCATCTTATCAGGAAACAAGATGGGTTCGCATGTGGAAGCTATAGGAACATGCTATTTAACTTTAAGTTGTGGCTTTGTTTTAGAATTAGGAAAGACCTTTTATGTTCCAAGTTTTTCTAGAAACTTGATTTTAGTTTCAAGACTTGTACCTTTTGGATATTCCCTTAACTTTTCAGAAATATCCTTCAATTTATTTTATAAATCTGATTATGTTGGGAATGGTATTTTGTTCAATGGTCTTTACTACATTAATTTACAAAACAATGTCACTTATGATTCAATGCATGTTCACACTGGCACTAAAAGATGTGTTATTAATGAAGATTCCTCTAAATTATGGCACCAGGGACTAGGTCATATCTCCATAGAAAGAATTAAAAGATTGGTAAATGAAGGGGTACTTAATACTCTGGATTTTACTGATTTTGAGACTTGTGTGGACTGCATAAAGGGAAAGCAGATGAACAAGTCAAAGAAATGTGCCAATAGGAGTTCGGACATATTAGAGATCATACATACTGATATACGTAGTCCAGACATTGACTCACATGGTTAGAGATACTTCATCTCCTTTATAGATGATTATTCACGATATATGTATCTCTACATGCTTTATAAAAAGAGTGAAGCATTAGATGCCTTTAAGATCTTTAACGCTGAAGTAGAGAAACAATTCGGCAAGCAAATTAAGATCGTGAGATCAAATAGAGGTAGAGAATATTATGGTAGATACACAAAAGATGGACAAGCACCTGGGCCATTCGCTAAATTTATTCAAGAGCATGGGATTGTTGCCCAATACACTATGCCTGGTTCACCCGACTAGAATGGTGTAGCAAAAAGAAGAAACCGAACATTATTGGACATGGTGCAGAGTATGCTTAGCAGCTCCAATCTTCCTAAATCCTTGTGGATTGAAGCACTTAAGACGATAGTGTATATATTAAACCAAGTTCCAACCAAGGCTCTTCCTAAAACACCATTTGAATTATAGAAAGGTTGGAAACCGAGTTTTCGACATATGCGCATTTGAGGATGCCCGTCTGAAGTGAGAATTTATAATCCACAAGAGAAGAAGCTAGACCCAAGGACCACTAGTGGGTATTTCATTGGATATACTGAAAGGTCTAATGATTACATATTTTATTGTCCATCTCACAGCACTAGGATTGTGGAATCAAGAAATGCAAAGTTTCTTGAAAATGACTTGATCAGTGGGAGTGATCAAACCAGGAACATAGTTTCTGAGAAGGATCATTCAGAGTTTCAACCTTCCACCTCAAGTGATAAATTGGTCATTGTTCACAGCACCCCTCAAGTACAAACTGGTGTTGAGCAACCAATTGTTGAAGTTCCACAAGCTACTGATGACATTCCAGTAGATCGAGTAGTTCAAGAGTTTCCAAGAACTTTGAACAACGAGTTGAACCACATACTTCTCAAGAAGACGATGGTACAACATTAAGAATATCTACTAGACCAAAGAGATTAGCAATTCCTGATGATTATGTTGTGTATCTGCAAGAATATGACTACAAAATTGGAGCCGAAAATAATCCTGAGTCCTTTTCACAAGCCATGAGTTGCAAAGAATCAGAATTATGGTACGATGCCATGAAGGAAGAGATGACTTCTATGAAAAGTAACGAAGTCTAGGATATTGTTGAGTTGCCTAATGGTGCAAAAGACATTGGATGTAAATGGGTCTTTAAGACAAAGAAAGACTCATTAGTCAACATTGAGAGATACAAAGCAAGATTTGTTGCTAGGGATTCACTCAGAAAGAAGGAATCGACTACACGGAGACTTTCTCTCCTATATCTAAGAAAGATTCATTGCACGTTATTATGACATTAGTAGCCCATTTTGACTTGGAGTTGCATCGAATGGATGTGAAAACGACATTTCTCAATGGAGATCTAGAGGAGGAGGTTTACGTGAAACAACGTGAAGGATTCCCTCTAGTGATGGTGAGCAATTGGTTTGCAAGCTCAAGAAATCCTTATATGGTTTAAAACAAGCATCCCGCCAATGGTATTTAAAATTCCATAATGTAATTTCTTCATTCGGTTTTGTAGAAAATATTATGGATCAATGTATATACCTGAAAGTCAGTGGGAGTAAAATTTGTTTTCTTGTTTTATATGTGGATGACATTTTGCTAGCAACCAATGATAAGGGTTTGCTGCATGAGGTGAAACAATTCCTCTCTAAAAATTTCGATATGAAGGATATGGGCGAGGCATCTTATGTCATTGGCATTAAGATCCATAGAGACAAATTCCAGGGCATCTTGGGTTTGTCTCAGGAAACCTATATTAATAAAAATTTAGAGAGATTTCGAATGAAGGATTGTTCACCTAGTGTAGCTCCCATTGTGAAGGGTGATAGGTTTAATTTGAACCAATGCTCGAAGAACAACTTTGAAAAGGAACAAATGAAGAACATTCCATATGTTTCTGTTGTCGGAAGCTTAATGTATGCTCAGGTCTACACAAGACTTGACATTACATTTGTTGTGGGAATGTTGGGACGATATCAGAGTGATCCAGGTTTAGACCACTGGAGAGCTGCAAAGAAAATAATGAGGTATCTTCAAGGAACCAAAAACTACATGCTTATGTATAGATGGACAAACAATTTGGAAGTAATTGGCTACTCAGATTCTGACTTTGCTGGATGTGTTGATTCATGCAAATCAACATCAGGATGCATTTTTATGATGCCAGGTGGAGCTGTATGATGGAGGAGTGCCAAGCAGACCTTGATTGCCACTTCCACTATGGAAGCCGAGTTCGTCTCCTATTTTGAGGCTACTTTACATGGTGTATGGCTTAAGAGTTTCATTTATGGGCTTAGAATTATGGATTCTATCTCTAAGCCATTGAGAATATATTTTGACAATTCAGTTGCTGTTTATATGGCTATAAACAAAAAAAGTGGGAGTTGAAATAAACACATCAACATTAAGTATTTAGCTATAAGGGAACATGTTAAAGAAAAGAAGGTGGTCATTGAGCACGTTAGCACTGAGTTGATGTTTGCTGATCCTTTGACTAAGGGCATGCCACCATTTAAATTCAAGGATCATGTAATGAATATGGGAGTTGGTTCCGTTATGTAGTTTCTCATTGTATGGACAGTGCTATTTTAATGAAATTCTTAATTATTGTGATGTTTTCCTCATATTTATGTGCACCTTAATTTGATTTGAGAGAATTCATCTGTGTAGGACCAAGAATAAACATAAGGTTTATTCATTAAGAAATTGTTGCCACATAAATTATAATAAGAATAAATACATAGTAATACATGGAAGATAATACTCATCATTAGAGGATTTATCGCCATGATTCATGTATCTATTACTTAATACAGATTATCAATGGGTTTTAAGATGAGACATTAAGATTGGAAGTATGGACCAAGTGAAAGAATGTTAATCTCCCTCTCCCATAACGGTCGCCGACTATTTGGAATCTGTCTGCCGCCGAGTTAGCTCCCCTTACCGCCAATTTATTATGGGAACCGTCTGCCAACCGATTCCATTAATTCAGGAAACTATGTGCAGTCATATTAATTTCTGGTTGGGAGTTCCTGGAGTGGTCCATTACTCCCTCTGCAATTCTCCACCATGATCTGTGGAACACTTGACACATAGCCATCATAAGTTTGATGGAATCTTGGCTATAAATTCTTCTGTTTGGTCCCAAACTTACATCTCAATCCCTTCAGTTTTACACCATCAAGTTGAGAGAGCAGAGCTTGGAGGTGCCTACAGATTTTTAGAATTCATGAGCTTCGTACAGTTATCTTCTCAGATCTAAGGAGTGAGCTTGTATATGGTTTTTGCCATTGGTATGCATTTGAACAGAGCAGTATCACCGATCGACAATCAAAATTTTCCATATTGCTTTGTTTTATTGTCTAAGAGTGTTGTCGAGCTTTCAATCCACAATTGGTTTCTTTAAGCTCTTATTGTAACTACAATGTGTTTGAATCTAATCTAACAGTGTTTTGTTGAATCTCAATTACTTGCCATGAGCAAGCGTTCTAGGCTCTTATTGTAGCATGTGTTGTTTGGTAGGCTACGTGTTTTAAAAGAAGAAGCTGAACAATTCAATCCATAAATATGATAGAAGACTCGGTTTTCGCTGTTTGGAGCTAGGATTATAAATAGTAAAGGGAGAAACAGTGACAGATTAAAAGTAGCATCAATGGCCAGAGGTATTTTTCTTGGGCATTAAAGTTTATTCTGCATTAAAGTTCAAATTTAACATTGTTAAAGTTTTTAGAATCGTTATTTACATTCTAACATTTGGCAGTAGGCCCTCTCAAATAATACACTGCGACGTTGTAGGCACGTGCAGCCTATTGGGCACTTGTGTATGACCCCAACCATAACTTCGCTCGGGATTTGGGCATTCGAATTTCTGCTACCCAACGTCCCCATTTTCGCAATCAGATTCCCTTAAATTGGTGGCACTTTTGCCCACGCTCTTCAGCTTCTCAAGCATGGGCATGGCCATGCTTCCGCGGGAGGATTTCTCCATATTGGGTGGTACAGAAGAATCTATGTGGTAGTAGGGGTTAAAATACCGATTGGCCACTATGTAGGTGTAATGCAGTTTTTTTTTAGTAGAGGTGGAGACGAGTAAGAGATTGCTGGGAGTTGAGTCCAAATATAGATAAATGTTGGTCGATGGGTGGAATTAAGATATGGAAGCGAATATATATATATAATATAGAGAGATAGTATAGAAATTGCGATGGATTGCGTGTGCCTCTATACTGTACCGAAGAGCCGCCATAAGTACTGAAGCGTTGAAGCGCGTTTCTCTATACTCTGCGGAAGAGCTGCCATGGCAAAGGATTTCTTTGAAAAGAAATGATGGATGGCCCAATTTTGAAAACGTGAATAGAGTGTGGTCTTTACACGTTTGAGAATGGTTTTCCACGCCGGGCCTACGAATCTGGTGAAAATTGATGTAAAAAGATTTGGGATTAAACATGTGCAAGGTCCGTAGGAATCTAGTGAAATCTACCTACTGAAATGAAAAGTAAGCTGACTTTTCGGTTTTAAAAAATTTTGTAGTGAAATTTAATGGATGTTTCTTGGTATTCTTAATGTAGTAGTCTAATAACTAGCATTTGCACCTAATGTTGCAAAGGAAACGCCGTAAGGCATAGTGTGTGGAAGAATATTGAAATGTGAATGGGCTTTTGTGGGCTTTTTTGAAAGCAAGGGTCGATGATTCCAAGTTTTAATTTGAGGAAGCCATGCCGAAAATTGTTGAAATGGAATGCAAGTAGCCATAAATATGCATTGAACTTGTTTAGAGACCTTTGTTTGTAGTTGGTAAAAATTGTGGAGTTAAAGGTGAAGATAAATGAACATGTGAACAACAACCGGGTATCCATATGGATTTGGATAGGGTTATTTAAGAAATAATTATTCAAATGGGAAATTAAATTAATATGAAGATATATTGAAAACATGTATTATATTCATTAAAATCAATTGATTTTGTTAACAAAATATGTTAAAACCCATTGACAATGAATTGGTTGTGAGGACATAAACTATCAAAATGGTATTGATCTTGAAACATACTTTTTTAAGTTTGAAATGGAAAACACAAATAGTTGTGAGGACATAAACTATCAAAATGGTATTTGATCTTGAAACATCATTTTTAAGTTTGAAATGGAAAATACAAATAGTGAATTTAAACATCCTTTTTTAAGTTTGAAATGGAAAATATAAATAGTGAATTGTAACAGAAGAGGTTCGAGAAGGAATATAATATTCTAAAGAACATTGTGCTTGTCATTCCATATTTGAAGTTGTATGAAGACATGTTGGAGGCATCGAAGACCTGAAGAAGCAGTAATGGACCTACAAAATGTATATTTTGTTAGAATTAGTAATATGTAAATCAGCTACGGAAATTTATTAGTAATACTTTGCAGGTGAGTTGTGTTAAAATGAATCTGGAATGAATGGACATGAAGTTACCTTTGCTATGGGGATTTATATATTGTTAGTGGAAGATGCATGGTGAATAACGGCATATTGAACACCATTGGAGGTTAATGCGTAGTTGGAGATGCATATTTTTTGCTTGCCATTCTACTTGTAGTTGCTTAGGTATGCTATTTCTGAGTCCATGTGTCCTGTTGCAAAAGAAAGAAAATGTTAGAATGAGATGTATAGATAATATAAAGACATTCTAATATTTGCTTAATTATTCATATTGATTAAAGTTGGTTGTTGCTGAAATATATGAAAAGTATGTTATGAAATAGAATGAGGTAAATAAATGGAGGAAACCTTTTGGTGATGTTAAAGTATGGGTTGGAGAAGATTATCTGGAGGCAGCATTGAACAGAGAATTTCTTCTGCGTGTTTTCTGCGAGCAATGTTTTTGTTGTCCTTCATTTTACTATAACGATCGAAACTGAATGCGGGGCTAATCTGGAGATCTTGTAGAGAAGGTACTCTTGAAATAGCTGTGAATGTGAGACCTTTACGTTCTGTTTTTCCAATGTCAATTGTTGCTTTTGGAAGTGTCATACCTTGAGATTTATGTATGGTTAAAGCCCAAGCCATCTTTAGTGGAATTTGTGCACGTCCATTTCTTTTTACTACTGGAATAGGCAAGTGAGTGGGGTTTCTTTCATCCCAAGGAGGCCCGATGTATTTGGGAAAATCTACGACAACAAATGTTGGAATTTGTGGTGGTGCAGTTGATTCTTTGTAAAAGATGGTTATAATTTCTCCGAGGGAACCATTAACAAGTTCGACTGAAACCCAAAGGTTGGAAGTCAACATAACTTTTTCGCCATTGCATAGTAATATAATTCGCTCAAGTTGCTCATCTTCTGAGGAAATGTTGGAATATGTGTTGTCATCTTCAGCAATGGATCTTACAATAGGAGTGTTTAGAGATTTCATCATTTGCTTATTATGGACCATTGTTTGAGCATTTGTTGGAAATAGATGCATGGAATCATGGAATGAACATATTTATTCTTATGATAAAAAGGAATCTGTGCACGACATGAGTATGTTGTAGTCGTTGATTGTTGGATTTGCATCTCTAATGTTCTGGAGAATGTTCCTGAAAGTAACTTGTGCGATGTTCTCACCTTGTTGACAAAATATTGTGTCGAATGTGATGACTGTGTTGAAGGTGTTCCACAATGCACTTCCATGGCTCGTCCCTGCATATAGAGGTATGTCTTTAACGGGTGGTAGCTGACCGAGATCACCAACCAATATAATGGAACAACCACTGAAAGGAGTGTTTCTTTGGTGTGGAAATGCCTCTCGAAGACGTTCATCAATATGGCTGAGAAGCTTTGGCCCAATGAAGCTCATTTCATCGATTATATGTATCTTATATGCCTGAGTTCTTCTTGGAATTTTGCAAGAGCATTACCTTCTAAGGGCATAAGATCCTTTATAGGAAGGTGCAGAGCAGAATGGATTGTCGATGCTTGTATGTTGAAGGCAGCAACTCCTATAGGGGCGAGGAGCATGATTGGTGAAGGTTTTGGGCTTGCAAGGCTTATGAGCATATCTTTGATGCAATTGATAAGGAGGGATTTTCCTGTACCAGCAGTGCCTTGTATTATCATTCTGAGAGCGGGTAAATAATCCTTCTTAGCAAAATAATTAGAAATAATATTTAGAGCTTTTCTTTGAATTGGAGATAATGTAGTAAGGGTCGCTAGGATATGTTGATGTGTTTGAAGAATGCGGTGGATGGAGCGGCTATTCTCAATGAATTGTATGGAATTATTTTGTAGATCCAATGGGATAGTGGTATGATTCCACTTATGGGTGTCATCAAAGCCATGAAGACCAAGCATGTCAAGGTCATTTATGAGAAGCTCATTTGTAGGGTGTAATTGGGAAAGTAATTCCCATTCATTTATTTCCATGGTGTCTAGAGGATTGGTTTCATGAATAGATGAGGTATCATTTGTGACAGATTCAATATCAGATAGTATGCGGTGTTGATGCCAAGGTTTGTAGAATGGATGAAATGTTTGCCAATTTGTGATGAATTATGCAGCAGAATCTCCTATATCTTGTACGATATGGCGAAAAGGTTTGTATAGCATAAGTTCAACCATGAAAATTTAGCGTAGCAAGGTTCTGTTGTGGATGGTATGGAGGAGTAACGTGGTATGACCAGAACAATTGCTTTTGTAGGTCTTTGTTTCCATTTGTTTGTTTTGCGACGAGGATCATATGACCAGGATCTTGCTAATTCTATTAGTGATGTGGATTCTAGGGTAGAAGGGCGCTGGATATATGTATCTATGATGTGTGGGGATGTAGAGGAGGTGGTGTTCGTTTGTGGAAGGTGCATAACAATTTTTTGGTTTACATTTAAAGAAATGAATGGTTGACTACATAATGTTAATGGTAATTTTTGTAGCATATGGCAGGTTTCTTGTGCTCCAACGTCACGATCAACAAGGGTTTCTGCAAGAAATTTTCGAAATGTGGATGTTGCTGGGTCAGCAATGGGTGAAGCCAGGACAATTCTACGTAGCATGTGGTGGAAGCTTTTAGATTTTTTTTTTTTTGATGCATATTTGGCGATATATTTTTGTATAGCGTGTATGGAGAGTGCTGGTTGGCAGTCAACATTTGCACGCCAAATAGATAGGATGGTAGGGTTATGGCTATTGAGTCGATCATCGTTGCGAGCAGGGGTGTATGTTTTTTGGCCATTGGAATCAATGAATAAGGCCGATTTTGGATGTAATTCCCATGGTGCTTTATAACGACATTGGAGTGAGGATCCATTTTTTCTTAGCATGTGCTTTCTGAGCATTTTGTGTGACGTTCAACACAATTGATGAGTTGTTCATAGTCACTGAAAGGATTGGTTCTGAAGATTTGCAATGTGGACAATAGACAAGGGTCTTCGGGATTTGTCCAAGCAATTGGTTGGTTTGAAGTCGAAGGAGTATGAGGGTTCCAAGCGGAAATATATTTGTCAAAGAACTGCCTTGTAATATCAACTACTTCTGTGTCTTCCTAGTTGAGGTTTTCCATATCAGGTGCATTTTCTATCCAAAGGAAACCATGGATGTGAGCAGATCCCCTATGTTGACATTCATACCTATCAAGTATGCGTTTTTGTAAGATAATTTTGCAATAGGTGAGGAATGTTGTTTTGAGTTTTTAGAAAAAATATGCAGTAGAATGCGTACCTGTACCAGTAATCTTTTGTCTCTAAGTGTTTCTCTAAGATAATCTCACGAAATGCTGTGAATCTATGGTGCATATATAGTGATGTTAAATGTGGGTTAGAGATAATGTTATCATTTCTCCACTTTTGTTGTTTTGCAATATCAGAAGGAAGACATCCGGGCATGATTACATGAAGATCAGGCCATTTTGTATCAGCTACACTTAATGTGAAGAAGAACGTCGGGCAACCGAGTTGAGATATCATGTCCATTAGTTATTTTTTAGCTTTGTGCCAAAATGATCTTGTTCCACGTAAAGAGCTACCAAATCGCATGACTTGCTCTGCCAATTTCTCATCTAGAAATTGTTCTAATCGGATGTTCAGATCTTGAATAGATATTGGGAAGTTATCTGTGATGTTCTTTTTCACAAAAATCAATGTTGTTTCTTGACTGCAATGTCGCATCATGAGATTATATATGTAATAATGAAAGCGTGGGTGCTTTCCAAATCTGTTATCGTAGTAATGTATGAGATGAAGTGCATATTCATGTAACTACACTGCTTTCATTCTTGGTTGATTTGGCATTGCAGCTCTTGTCGGAAAAAGGGTGGGGGAAAGCCATAGAGAGTAGACCTTTTGTGTTGTATTCATTAACTGGCGATAAACCAATTGTTGGCCACTCAATTGTAGTATCAGATTGGTGGTTGTAAGCATGTAAATAATGGTGGATTTCTTGGATTTCTATATTTGTATTAGGTATGATGGGTACGAATGATGATGTTTGGTTTACGGATGGGTCTGCGGAATCTTCAGTGAGCTCATGTCGTGGTTCAAGTGAAAGCTGGACAATGGTTTCTGTAGTATTGGAATGGTGAAGGGAGGAGGAGACATCAGTGGGGATTGTTGGTAAGGATGCCAGTGTGTTGTTATCAATACGAACATTCTTATAGTATGGGTCATTTGCCAATTTGTATTCTAATGCAGCGAGAACGCGATGTCTACTGATAATGAAATCATAAGCCTTATGGTCATTACTATGACGTGTGACAATTAGGATGTCCAAGTTTTCAACACGTCGTGGCAACATGTTTGAGATTTTTGTAATTTCTTGAGGAAAACAAATTGTGTCGCCACTGTATTTATATTGGCCACTACATGCATGTGTTACTTGCAGTATAGGGTTAACCCTAGCAATGAGCATTTCTTTTATTTTTGAAAGAGATGTAAGGATAGCTAGTTGAGGACCAGGGTCCATGTTGTTTGATAATGAGAAGCAATGACCCTTTTTTTCAGAGACGCATCTGGAGCAACAATACATGTGGTTGGAATTGTGGATATGTATTCCAGGATATGATTCAAGACAAATGGAGCATGGGCATTTACGTGGAAGTTTATCAATCTTTGCACGGAAATATCGATGTGCTTGATTAGTATAAACATTGTTGAAAGCATGTGCGAAGGAGGGGTTAGGGCAATGAGGCATGGATGTATTTGTTTGAGAGGTTTGCTGAGAAGATAAAGATTTTGATAATTGCAAGGGAGGATTGCTTTTGGGGTGGGCCATTTCAGATGAGGAATGTTGGTTTTCCTTCCGTTTTTTGTGTTTTTGACATTCTCTGATGTCTTTTTTTGCTTGATAAAGCTCACGGCGATGTGCATTTATTCGTTCTTTATTTGTTGCATAGTATCTTCGAGCATGTTCATTATTAGAAGAAGAAGCCATTCACAAAATTTATGGTACCTATAAGAAAGAGAGGGGAAAAGAATAATGTTATTTGGAGACAACAACCATGTTATTGTATGAAAGCGAAAGAAGGGTAAAAAATTCAAGCGAAAGTGAAAGAAGGGAAAAAAATCTAAGTTTTGAATAGTTTTATGTGAATTTTTTTATTTGAATAATGTGTTTGAAAGAACACATTAGTATTTTTTCTTTATACATGTATATAGTTTCAAGTGCAACGTAGCAAGTTACGTCATTTTTTAAAAGGAAGAAGATGATAAAAGAAAAAAAAGAATGTGAATTTGTCTACTCACATAATGCTAGATACAATGGAGGACGAATACTCATTTCAATGGTATATAATAAAATTTCATAAGAAGGCATGCAACAGTATATCTTGTAAAGTTGTATTTATAAAATTGGACAATAGGAATTGTCAAAAAGAAAGGAATACATTTTGCAATATTTATCTACAATATCGAGATGTTCTGAATTTCTCAAAGGATGTTGTTGCATTCTGTCGTGAAATGAAACTTTTCTTCTTTTATGATAACGCATTTCAATCGTGGCACTTCTTTAAAAGTTTCTGTCTTCACTGACAGTGTGAAGATATGATCTGTCCATGGAGCTTTAGAGACAATTTCCTTGATCAGTTCTGGATCTGAAGATAATAAATAGAAGTCTTTGGCATTATTTCCAAGAATTGTAGATCCCGTGTCTTCGAAAGCAACAGTTGAAGCTAATTCACCAGTGTGATCTTGTATGTTGATTTTCAATAAGTATCTCTAATCACAGTCACTTACTTCAGCGTTTCATTTTGGACAGAACCACATCCTTGTATTTTGTGGATTAAGTTTTTTCATGCATTTTTTCCCACCAACGATCGACGGGCAAGAAATATAGTAAAAACTATCCATCCCAATTTTTGTTATTGTGCCCTTTAATTAGAAAAATGTTGGTTTCTCTAAGGAATCCATACTGTAAATGTCATCAATTGTTATTTTTTCTTGTTGATGGCCAAAAGGAGATCTTGTTGTCAAACATGTAGAAGCTGCAGCCAAACCTTCTTTTTTAAACCATGACTTTAGCGTATGGGCCTCTTCAATGTCAAGATCTACAAGAACAATGGATCTCGTTGTAGTGCCGATATTTTTTCCATTAAATTCTCCAACATGCACAGATTTGATTGCAATGATGGGGTTATTTCCTGTAGCACATAGGGAGGAGATTTCCTGTGACACGACATTAAAATTAACGCCCCAAAAGATTTCATCTATGTTATACCCTGACATGTCTTGAAGCTATACTATTTGTTTATTAACTTCAGAGCCGTCTTTTCTACATATAGTGCATACACTGGAAATGTATGTGACAATACCAAGAATATCAACAATGGAGTTGACATTTGTTGTTCTGATATCATTAATTGATTTTATATTGAATTGCACTATTGGATTATGTTTTTTTTCGTTGGCAACATGTTCTATGGTAGATGTTGCATTCAACAAAATTTCCCAGTCATTGTTCAAGTGGTTGTATTGCTTATTAGCCATTTTTACATTCCCTTTAGAGACAATGTAGACATTTCCATTTTGGATTTTGTCGAAAAAATAATCTACGACAATGTTGAAACATGTAATATGTATTTCTCCACCCTCTGTATCGAACAGGTCAAAACCAAACACTTTATCGGGTCTGTATTGATTTTGAAACTGTCAAAGAGTTGTTTTCCTTTGGACGTATCCTTTTATGCACCAATTTGAGTGGTAAGCGTTTAACGATTTGATGGGAATTTGAACTGGCGGAACGGATGGAGTTGGAGTAGTTGGAAGAGGGCAGTGTCTTTTTGATAAAGGATTTGGGTTCGATGAGGATGGAGTATTTTCATTAGATGTGATCGGGATACTCATAGTTTTTGGATTTCCAATTAAGGGTGAAAATGAAGTAGAAATTTCAAAGCCTATTAGCTTTATAGACCTATACGACAAATGAGAGCCATAGGAATAACTGTTAGAAGCGGATGTGTTATAAATAAAACTGTTAAATTTGAAATAAGAAATTTATAACAAACTTACACTGATGGACCGATAGCTGAGGTAGTCCAACTTTTAACATTTATAACAGAACCCTTTTGTAGCAAGCCTGTTGCTACGAGATCATTGAAATATTTTGGAAGCACGATGTGTTTCTTATGTGTTCCCTCTGAAATTGCAGTATGATATCGTGGATTTGAATTTTGCATTGATTGTATTGGTTCAAGTTCAACGATTTGTAGGTATGGTTGAATATGAGTTGATCCAGATAACATTGAGGAAATTGCATTCTGAGTAAGGTTTGTTGTCATTTTCTGGTACAAAGCAAAACACAAAAATGTTGTTTTCTTCGCGTAAGATGTTTAATATTCATTACATTCCTATAACACTACTTGAAAATATATGAATTAAAGGGAAAAGGGCAAGAAGCATGTTCAATTTGTTTCTAAATGAGCGGGTATCTAAGCTTGTAAATATAATGAGAAAGATATTTATTACAAAAACTTTTATATGATCATTTTTTTTGAAACATAGTTAAAATTGTAAGTTAACAATTTAAGAAACCTACACATGTTAGAAACAATCAGATAGGGCATGATGATTGAGTTTCCCGTGCCAAATAATGTATACATTTTTTAGGGAATTTGGCAGTAGCAACACTAGAGCTACGTTGGAGCTACGTTGTGGGTTTTGTATTGGGCAAATTTGTATTGTGGAATTTGGGTTTTGCATGAGTATTTTTGTTTCAAGAGAAAACGAATGTTGTACATAATGGTGGAGAGAAGTTGTGCAATTGCATAGAATGCAATGGTAGGTGGCTAAGCTCAACATAGGTCCAATGAACAAGCACTGAAACTATTTAATGCAATGCCTATGTTAGATGAGGTTACATGGAATTATGTAATTCCAGGATTTGTAATTTGGTGACATGCACAGAATGGGCAATGGCATGAGGCCCTAAATGTTTTTTCTCAAATAAGCAGATTGTTTCTAAGCCAAACAACTTCAGCTTTGGCACCATTGTCAAGGCCTACGTTGGGTAATGCCACGAGGCTCGAAATGTTTTAGGTCAAATGAGGAGAGTGTTTTTAAGCCAAACAACTTCACCTTTGGCACCATTTTGGAACATCTAAAAGCTCTAAACAACTTACCTGCCTGGTACTTAATATGTTGTACGAGCCTAGAATTAGATGTTTTTAATCCTTAGGATCAGTTGGCATTTGTTTAGTTGACAAATTCACAAACAAAGAAAGGATAGCTCTTGTGAAAGCTAGATGAGAGGATAAAATGAAGTATGTCACTCAAAAGAGTAAAGGAATATGCAATAGCCAAAAGTAGTGCTAGAAAGGAACACCAAGCGGGGAGACCAGTCCCTTAAGATCTGTGGGATGCAAGGACAATCTCGATGATAGTGATTTCCTTTGCAAATGACACATGGAGATTTAGGTTTGGATGGCGCAGTGTGTGGATTTTCGTTAGATGATGCATGGTTTCCCCCTTCTGTCGTTGGGCTTCTTCTTCTTGTTCTCCTACCTTTTCTTTTTCTTCTCAGTTACTTGGTTTTTAATTTGACTAGCTTCACCAAGCGAAGAGGAAGAAGGAGAGGGAGAAACAAACGAAGTAGAGGGTTGGGGGGTAACTCTAGTATCATCGAGGTGCTAATTTGATTGCTCAAGAATCACGATGTTTTGAACGACAAAGGTCAAGAAAAGCTATACTGGAGGGCCAATTGTAAGCCAGGGAAGGGACAATGTAGCCATATGAGGTGCACCTACATCTCCCCTAGAGGAAAAGGGAGTAGAATTCCCCCAAGGGGAAATCGTTGATTGGTGGACTCCATTTTCTCAACCTAAGGCCAATGAGGGAACAATGATGCTATCCCAATTAAAATAAATTTTATGACGCTTTGACACAACTTGCTTTTTCAATTTTTAAGAGTCGAGAAAAAGCTAAAGATGACTCTAGTCGCCTTCATTTTTTAATGAGCCTGAAGTGACAAGTGATCAGATGGACCTTTTCTTTTAAGGAGTCTGAAAAGGAACAAAAGTGACTACTCTGGAAATCTAGACAGGGGAATTACCAAACCTATTGCAAAACTGTAGGATACTTTTTATGGTACGGCAGTCAATCTTCCCGAATGTTGTGTTAAGTGCATTGCGATCAATAAGGCAGCAGACACGGCTTCCTAAGGATAAAGAATATAGCCTACTGTGGTCTCCCAATTTTATACTCGATGGTACGTGGGAGCACAAGTCCGTACTGAAACTTGTCGTCTCAAAGAGGAGGAATCACCCAACCTACGATGAAAGCGATAGTTACCAAGCTTTACGACACCAGAATATGTCTCTAGCCTAGACTTCTAAATGTTGTGCATTGGGTTCCAAAGCGTTTTTATGTTTATTGCAATTTATTTTACAGTTGATCTTTCTTAAGAAATTTTCCTTTAAGGTTGACCGCGTGATGCAGACATACAATTCCTAAATATGCAATCTAAGATGATAAACAGACGTTTATTTTCTTTTTGCAATGAAAATCCTAGCTACTAAGGAAGGAGAAGTGAAATTGTTTCAACATAGAGAGAGCACACACTAAGATGCACTGTCCTAACTCAATTTCCACATGCATTCTAAATGCAAATGCACATGCATGTATTTGTTTTCCACTTTCTTAATGTTTGAATGACAAAAAAAATGCTACAAATTTATAAGACTTTGTATCTGCTCTATGGCTAATATATAATTGATGGCAGAGGATTTTCTATCATGGTCCATGGATGGAATAGAAAGTAAACAAAAAATCAGAAAGGAGATTAAGGCTACTACCAGAGATGAAGTTTTGTGAAATATTTTTCTCACGCATCTATAGAGAATTCAACAAACAAAAAAACAGATTACCTAAAGAAGTATTATCAACAAACAAGAAAACAGATTACCTAAAGAAGTATTATCACTGTAGGAAGGGAAATGTCTACAAAGTTATCGATGAATTTTTCCTTCCAGCATCAGTTCCTTCCCTACACCGATTTTCACAAAAAAAATAAGATATTATGCCCTAGAAGTTAATCTTGTGAATTGTTAATAGCTTTATGTAATGGCCTGATTTCAGGCAAATTTGAATGTAAATTTGGTGCTTTCTAGAAACGTTGAGGCAAAAAATGCCTATAGATGACCGTAAATATTAGGTTATAAAAAACCCTTTTGGGGTCTTCTAGACAGAAGGTCATAGAGACGTATAGTTCTGAAAGTGTCAATAGAAAAAATGAAAATGTATATTTTGATTTGTTCAGGCATTGAAAAAGAAGGGATATCCAAAAGCCCTAAGATACATGACTGAGTTTCATAAACAACCAATAGTGTTTTGTAAATACAATATGAAGTACTGGATTTCAAATTACATATTATATATTTGAGCAAACACTTGGGATTTAACAGACTCTCTTTGCCAAAAAACTTAATTAACTAAGTATAGAAGATGAATACCCGTATACAATCGCTCTTACGTTAACAGAAAACAAAGAACTACCTGTTCTTGTGTGGAGATGGTTACCCTTGATGGTTAGGTGACTATTAGGAGAGCAAATGGGAAGTACCACAACAACCCAGCAGAACATGTACCTACAACAAGAGACAATATGAGCAGGGTGTCTGATTGTCTTGATCGAGGTATTTATGCAGTTGCAAATGCAGAAAACAGATTACCTAAAGAAGTATTCTCACTGTAGGAAGGGAAATGTCTACAAAGTTACCGATGAGTTTTTCCTTCCAGCATTAGTTCCTTCCCTACACTGATTTTCACAAAAAAAATCAGATATTGTTCTCTAGAAGTTAATCTTGTGAATTGTTTATAACTTTATGTAATGGCCTAATTTCAGGCAAATTTGAATGTAAATTTGGTGCTTTCTAGAAACGCTGAGGTAAAAAATGCCTACAGAGACCTTCATATCTTTTCGTGGAGCATGTAGGGTGTAAATGTAGCTTTATTAAGCATGTCCATCATCTAAATTCAAAAGTTGTGTAAGCTAAAATCCCAAACATGGGAACATCTAAGAAACTTCACCTAAATTGGAATTTTCCTTATTATTAACAGCTTAACAATCTAATATCGAGAGTAAACAAAAAGAAACAAACATATCTGTGCAGTGGTTATTGGTGTAGTACCCAGATTGTCGGCCAAATAATGCTTATCTTCACGAAGATCTGCATTGCGGATAAAATTCACCACTGAATCAGCCTGACAAGTTAGATATATGTCTCATAAAATGTAGAGGAGGCAGCAGAGGTTGGAATGTTTTCAAAAATGCAGAGTAGGCATCAGAGGTTAGAATTTTTTCAATCTGCTTTTGTAAAATGCTTGAACTGTGAGATGTCATTAGAGAATTCACCAATTTTACAAACATCACATGTTGATGAAATTCTTTCAGTGAGAAGTAATAATTTAACTGTTCAAGATTATCATACTATCTGATTGAGAGGGAAATAGCAGGCAAAAGGTAAACATGATATAGCAAATTGTTTTATGTTAGTTATTCTAGATGGATTTGGAAGTCCTATGAATTTAATTTGGTAATTTCTATACATTAATATAACTTTTCCAGGTTAAAAAAGGGATTTATGTTGTTTTGTATTATTATTATAGCGGTGACGATACACTTACATTATCCATCCAAAAGAGGTACATAACATCACAGCTCAAACATAAAATCTAAAGAGGGACGGTTATCCGATGAATGCACCCATTCCCTAGAGACTGGAAAAATAAGAATAGGGCATTAAAGCAATCATACTCCTATGGTTGATGGCTGGAAGGTTAAATTGAATTACCCTGGAAACTTGTCCAGTATTAAGATGCATCTAGACATTGACTTGTTCTGTAGCTTTCTACAGTGCCCATTGCTACAGTTTACACTTCAGGTTTGGTTGATTCTTTTCTTTATTCGATACAGTGGTCAGATAGAAAAGTTCATTGGCATTGTTCTTTAGTCCATGAAACCTTACCTTACTTA